>JBBGBA010000096.1:0-268016 GCA_038088335.1 Mesorhabditis sp. LJ9110
GACATAGCACGCCTCGAAAATTGTCGCAGATTTTGGGAAGACCAAAAGCTGTCTAATAAAAGAATCCACAGCTTAATACAAAATTATCTAGCCACAATCTCTTTAATTAATCCGAATCCGCCCTTAATCCCTTCGACAACCCGGTAAATCCTCTAGAACATTCCGTCACTCCGTACCTATTTGTAGGTTGTGTATTTGCGGGCTGTATTTTGCAATGTGGTGGTCGCTCGCTGTGCGTTTTATGCGCGCTGGCCTGTCTCTATTTTGTGGATGTCTGCGCCCTCCCCCAGTTCGCCTCATCTATCACCCGGTTACAGGACGATCCTTTGTCCAGTTGCCAAGCCCTCCTTTCTACGCGCTATATTTCCCTAAAACCCCGGGTGGTCGTATAATTTTCGGTTGGACAGGTTGCGGGTTTTAAATATTACAGCTTGAAAAACAGCCTTAAGCTTAATTGATTTAAGCCTTAGTTTTGGACATAATTGACTTAGTCGCCCTTTCAACTTATACCTCTGCCTAAAAACCTCATGCTCCTTCGCAGGAGAGGCTATTTTGAGCTTTTTCTAGACGTATACTCGTTGTGGGAGTCACAGGGTTACCGACAGCTGTTGTCGATCCTTATTGAAGTGAGTTTCTGGCTCCGGTTCCCCTCTTTCGAACTTTCCGGAAAGCTTGGGGGCGATGCCAGTTGTTCGGGCCACCTCGACCTCGGGGTCCTCTGAGGTCCTTTGATTTATTTCGTCAATGGGGTTCTCCAGACGATTCGGATATCATCATTTGGTGCTGACAAAAAATATAAGAGATAGATATACCGTCTTTTCTCTAATATTCGGGCCCTATTCGCAGCTTGAGTCACTTTAAGATGCTGGAAACTGTTAGAGTTCGAGCAAAATTTATTTATTTTGCACACCATTTCCGCTAGGTTGGTCGAGCAGAAATTATTATTATTATTATTATTATTAGCGGTTCCATAACTTATTGTTACAGGTCAAAGTACACCAGACACCAGTAAACGATGAATTCCAAAGTCCAATCATTTGTTTTCTTTAGTATACCTAGGATACCCCCTCTTTCTCCCTCCACAGACTCCAACCTCTTCACCTCTGATCTTCAGCTCATTTCACACTTTGAACTCCTCCTCCTCCCCCAGTCTCCACCAATTTCTTCATCCCAATTTCCCCCTGCTTCCCCAATTTTTCTTCTGATCCTTATCTCCATCCCATCCGTGTCCCCCTCCCCCATAAAGTTTTCCTTTTTTGAGGCAGCAGCTGGCAACAAGCGCATTTTGATTCCGACAATGGCTGTACTTTTTTCGGTCAAAGCTCCGGGGAGTAGGGGGAGTCGAAAAGGAAGAGAGGTAGCCGGTGGTGGCGATTCGATTTCGTCGATGTTTACCTATTATGGTGGGGGTCGTTTTCGGGGTAGGCGGGAAGAATTGAGGTGCACTCATCATTGATCATAATCTATGGGTTCGTCTCCGCTTTTTGCGTGTTTTTAAGGGAATTCGGGTCTGTCTGTAGTTCGGAAGGTTGTTAAGTTTTTTGCGTCTAGGATTTTCCCCAAATTTGAACGCCACGCAACACGCTACGCGTCAATGCATTGTTATGCTTCACGCAGTGAAAAGCCATTCGAGTACCTTGCGTTTTGCGGCGCAACATTCTAAAAGTTTCTACTATCTTTCTCTCTCTCTCTCCAAGTCTCTCTCTCGCTCTCTGCGGTCTCTACGAATCTCTAATAATTTTCCCGCCACGCGACACGCGACGCGTGAAGGCCAATCCGTTACGCAATCAAAAGCCCGTGTGTCGCGTCCCACTGCCCGAAAATATAGTCTATTTCATCCCTTGCCCCTCCCCTTAAACCCCCTGCTCCACCTCAGCTTCTCGAAACCCTCCCGTCCCCGGTTTTTCAACCCGCCTGCCGCTTCTCCCCAGCTGTGTGAATCTCGGGTCCCACGACGGTCGGCAAGCAAATACAGTAGCTGTGGCAGAGACATAATGGCCGGGGATAGAGAGCCGAGAGATAGCAAGAAAAGGGCCCGGTCCGTTCTATTTGCCAAGGTGGCGCCCTCCCCTCAAATCATCTCCAGTCCTCGGCCAGCATCCTCTACCAACCATAGCCACCACCGCCCCGCACAGACATTTGCGCATACATTTTGAGACTTTTGTTGGGAATCTGGTTTGAAATTTTGAGGTATAGTTTTGTATTTGTATTTTTGTTAGTTTTATATACTTAATAGGCACAATTTCAAATTTGGATTCGAACCGATTCTTTGCTTCCAAAAGTTAGCTTGGCAAATTATTCTTTTTCCCAATCTTTCAACGATTCATTTAATTAGAAATCCTATTTTGAGTTCAAGTTCCGCTTTGGCATCAAAATATGAATAATTAGGGAACTTACCATGCTCTGAAGTATCAAATTCAAGAAGCTTTTCATTGCTATAAGGTATTTAGAATAATTATTAGATTTTTAGACCGCCATATTTCCTATTAAATTCAGAGTTCACGCGTTTATATAGATAATTAGGGCGTTACGAGGTTAATCCCTTTTGCTTCCGGGGTGAACCCTGCCAATTATCGATCGGCTGGGTGACATCCTAGACAAGGACTCTGTCAGCAGCACCACCGGCTGTTCACTCAACTACACCCACCATCTCTCACCAAAACCCACTCTCAACTCGCTTAGACAGCTGATTAGTTAGTTGTACTTTGCCCCTAAAGTGTTGTAAAAATTTTTAATGGGTTTTGTAAGGATTTTGATGCAATTTTTTATACTGTAATTTTTGGCGCTTCTTTATTATCCATGCAACATCGCAGGGCTCTAAATATCCTCTAACTCCCTTAGGTTGCGGCATTCGTTGACCGGTTACGGTACTTTTAAAGCAATCAAAGGATACCTTTAGGTCTTGCACAGCGAGCATGTCTGTATTATCCTATATTATCCCGTAAACTACCTCCCTGAACTTTGCACACCTCCCCCAACACCTAGTTTCTGAACTTGACACCTATTGCGCTGTTGTCCTATGCAATTTCGTCGAAATACCCACGTGGGCCTGACCATCCATCAATTTCCGAGTGGCGAGCGCTGGTGGCGAAGAATTGATAAGCCCCCGCCGACCGAATCAGATAGTCTCCATCTGGGTGGGAGTGTGTGCGCGACGAGGGAGAACTATGCACGGGTGACGCACTGCCCCAGCAAAGACTGTTTTTGCAGGAATACATGCAATTCCAGCCTCAGCTGTGTATTTTGTTCTAAAAGGCCCTTCCGGGGGTCGTTAATTGGTTACGCGGTGTTTTTCCGGCTCATCCTCCCCTATCATATCCTTGTCCTCCTCGCTCATTTTCACCGAACACTCAAAACTGTAATTCTCCTGATTTAACTAAAAATTACTTTATTTTAGGCCAAGGTATTTTGTGCTGGAACACCTTTCCAGAGCTAGTGCGTTGCTTGCGGCATGTTTTTCCAGCTCATCCTCCCCATCATATCCTTCTCTTGCTCATTTTTCATCGAACACCCAAATCCATTTCCCAGATTGCCGAGCAGTCAGCCAGCAAAAGAAAAATTTGTTTTTGTCTGCCCTCCCTCACTACTCGCCGCTGCTCCCCCCACCCGTTTCCACTAATGGAGCCGGAAATCTTTCTCGCCCGGCCAAAAAGCCCAAATTTGCCGGTCCTCGTCCTCCTCTTCCCCCTCCTAGAATGATGATAAATCGAGTTCACCCCTCGCCCTCCCCAGCTATAACCACTGACTCACAGTCAAAACATTTTTTCGGGGTTTTATGCCCCTATTTTTACCGGGGATTTTGGGGTCCAGATGTTGTGCGCTGTAATAATCCGTCTCTAGCGAATACCCACGACCATTCAGGCATCCTTTTCACACTCCACGTTTTAAGCCTATTTTCTGGGTGTTTCGGGCTGCCAGGGCTCGTCAGGATCGTAGCAAAACCAAAAACCAGCCCCCGTTCACTGGAATGCCGGTATTTGCATAAATATTTTCCTGAAACGTTTGGCTCAAATTTCCAGCTAACTCATAATAATTCATTCGTAACCCAGTCTTGACCGGCTTTCTTGTTTTTCTCTGCACTTAACCTTTGGGTGAGAAGGGGCGAGGGGAGAAAGAAACACAGAAAAGTGCACCGCTAGTGCACGACCCATCATACAAATTAGGAAACCTGTAGTGGCTAAGCAAACTTATTTTTGTTCAATGCTCTGTTATTTAGCGCTACACCCGGACTTCGATCTGTTCTATATTTTTGAAGTCTGCTTTTAATGAATTTATTGCAATTTTTTCAATGCTCTCCCGTTTTGATATGGATTTTTTAGTATTTATTTTTATTTGATTATTTTTTAAAGGTATGGCCCTTCTCTCGTTGACGGTTTACGACGAGCTGAGGCGATGCTTTTTTGACGCGGGCCCCTCTAGCACAAATGAGCCGGAGATTGCGAAGCGGTTTTGTGCGGAAGCCAGTTTGGTAAGTAATCAAAATATTTACTTGGAAATTCATTAAAACCCTAAAATCTAAATTCTTCCTTTCCAGGGTGACCTATTGCGATGGCGCCTCGTATCTCGGGCATTTTTGCGAGCTGCTGATGAACGCTTGAGCCAATATCGTAAAGTTCACATCAGGTAGGCTTTCTATTATTCTTTTTTTATCTAATATTTGTTCTAGGGTTTATGAGGGTCTCTACCACCTCCACAAGCAAAAAGTTAAGCCAACGAAGCCACTTGGCGGTTTGTTTGAACCTGGGTTTGGTCATAAAAATGTTTTAGAAGACGTCACCTGGCACCCCTCAGCTTGCCTCTTACTTTGCGCTATGGATGCTCAAACTCTGGGGATTGCTGTGGATGCGAAGCCTTCGTGGAAGGTAGCTTAAATTTAAATATACTTACCTCAAGATTTCTTGCAGGACATCGCCGCGCTTATTAAACTGCTCCAATTCTTCCGCCAGTCCGTCCAATTTGTCCATATGGACAGCCCGATCATTGAATTGTTGTTGAAAGATGTAAGCTAATTTTTGTTTAATTCAGTTTTCTATTTTCTATTTTAGCTAAACAATCAAAAAGTAACGGAACTCCTTCGATTACTCAACGAGTCTCGCCGTCCTGGATGGAAAGTCCCGTACACGGAGCATTGCGTAGCTTCACGCTTCGAGCCCCATCCTCTCATCGGCCCATTCTTCCCCAGGCTCAAGCAGTTCACCATCACCAGCAATGTAGGTTTCTACAAAAATTAAAATGATTTTCTTGACTTTTCCGGGCTATCATTTGGATTAGATCAGCTGATTCCCCTTTAGACTTCCGCATCCCATATCTTCCTAAAAATTCCGACTGCCCCAGTAAACAAGTTATAAGCAACTGACGCCGGGGGTCTCGAGTCCCGCTTGGATAACATTAATCTTCCTCTTTTTGTCGGACGGATCTATGAAGCCCCGGGATTTGTGCAACCAAAAAGCCGACAACTGCGCTTCCGGCGCAAATCAAAAATATTACTCGAATTGCAGCACTCGATAAAGGAATGAAAGATTAAGTAATCTTTAGCCAAAGCAACTGAACGCCCTCTCGCGGTTGATGAACTATTCGATTGCCGTGGATCAGATTTTCCAGAAAGAGAAGGTGGACCTGGTGTGTCTACAGGTTAGTTGTTTTTAAAAAGTGGAGTAAAAAGCTTTCTAGGTAATTCTTGGAGAATCTTGGTGCCGTTCGAAGCAGAGGTTGTTCCGACATGTTAATACTTTCAAAAAGGTAAGGAGTACATGGCATCAACAAACTCCAAAATTTCATAAAAAAAATGTTAACCCTCTTTTTTCAGTGGTCCGAAGCCAGTGAACTCGGCGTCCGTTACGTCCAACAGTTCCAAGGAGATCAGAAAAAGCGAAAGCCAAAGCTCTAAGCCCTAAACCTTGTAAGCTCCTATTTATTGTCCAATCCAAAATATTGGACTACCGTTTTCTGTGCCCAGCAGAAAGCCCTTTTCTAGTTTTTTAGGTTGTTAGCTAGCTACCCCTCATTCCCTGTTAGTTCCCCCAATTCTCTTTGTCTGTTGTACATATAGTTACGGCTTAATCAGCTCCCCCGGTTAGATCACTTTACTTTGAGATTCTGCTCAAGTTGTCATCTCTTTGCTCCACCCCGAAATAATCGTGCCTTGCTTATATTTTCTCCCAACCTATACAAAAACGGCTCAAAAAATGACCCCCGAATTACTGGTATATTGTAGCGATAGGCCGCTGTAGATTGGTAGAATCAAACGCATATGGGTATCCCAGGAATAAACCGTTAGTTCACAAGCTTATAAGTTTTTACATCAAATATACGTAAATGCAAAAATATAGAACTACAAACTACTCGATAAAGAAGCACATAAAAAGTGACAAACCCCGCTTGCAGAAATTCGGTATATTATCGGACACAGATCAATTTCGTAGCTAAATTTCCAGTATCCGATCGGTTTCAAAATTAAATCAGAGTTGTATCAGACCCTGAATAACAACAATCTTTTTTAATTAAATAAACGCCGATTTAAACGGATTTTTACAAAGCAAAATTGCCCAAGATCTTAAGCGGCACAAGGATTCACAGCCGAAAGTTGATACAAAACGATGCAATGTCCGAAAAGACAGCCGAAAATTTTTAATTGCGGAAAAAATTATTTTCGATATAGCTCGAGAACTACTGTAGCCATTGCGCTATAAGTCAGGGTTTGTATTATTTCTGGTTTGATACACCTCTGGTCCAATTTTGGGCCCGATCGGATGTGAGGCGGTGAAATTCCGGATGCGTCTTTGCATGTGACACCCCGTATATTGATTTTCGGCATCAGCAGGGTTGAACTTTGAGTAAACCTCAGATCAGGAAAACGCAAATTGGGCCCCCACAAAAAAATGAGTCAGCCTCGATAATGGCCGTGCGCTGGCAAAAATGGTCCCTTATCTGTTTTAAGCAAAAGGGTCCGAGACAGGAAAACTCCTGGGTGCCGGTGTTTACCTTCGCATCAATTTTCTTGCCCCGCTCGATTTTGAGTTTAAGCTCAAAGACGGTGACGGGCGATGGGTATAAGAGATTTTCTGTGAGTTCATTTTCACTATTTGATTTCGAGGAGGGACTTGATTACGCTTGAAATCTATTTTATTATTTTTCGGCAGAATCTAAGAACTACAAAGTTTAATTACATCATATTATGTCTACAAAACCTGGACTATTTATGTGTTTCAGCCGGAAACACATGCACTCGAAGCAAAAAGCGGAACCCGGAAATCTGGTAAGAAACCCCTTAACCTAAACCATTTTTCTCTAGAGAAAAGAAAAACTTCAAGAACCTACCGTACCCCCAAGACCATCCCCTCCCGTTCGACAAGAGCCAGGTCCGGAAATTTTTTGAGGTTTATAAACTCTAACCCATCTAGAACCAATGCTACCTGTAAAACAAAGCGAACTGGGCCCGCTCCGTTGTGAAACAGCGCACAGCCAGCTACGAGAGCACCCGAAGCGCTATATCCCAAATATTGACTCTTCCACGAACTCTGAATCCACTTCTATGGCTTCATCAACGGGTGCTTCATCGCTTGAACCGCCAAGAATTTTGGCACCTCCGGTCGTAGAAAATACGAGATACGAAAACTTATTAGGCACGGCGACGAGGGTGATTCGGGAGGTACGTCTTAGAGTCAAAATTAAAGTATACCAGGTACCGCAGAAGGAACAACGGCCGGTCCCGAAGCCACGGACCTTGATTTCTCGACCTCCAACAACGAGATTGGCTGAAATTGGTGGGTGCTTAGAAAAAGTTTACCCTAAATTTTAGCTAGCGATCACCGCCCTTCTACCTCAAGACAACCAAATATAAACTTGGAAAGTGGTTAGTTTCAAACAAACTTTGAAATCGTAGACTCTAGAGGGCTTCGATAGACCATCAACTTCAAGGGTATCGCCGCCTCGAATACCACAAAAGACAGTCCGAACCCCGCGGGTGGAGGTATGTAATGTTTAATTTTTGCTTATCTTGCACAATTTTTCCGATATCTCTACAAATTCTAGATTCGCTAGTAACCGCAGAAGGTTTTCAGAATTCCGAGCAAGTCAGACGAGACCGTGAATTTGCGCTGATGCTCGCAAAAATTGAAGCCCTCCATGCGCCGAACTGGGAACCTAGTAAAATCGATCAACTCGGTATAACGTTTGCATGTTAGAATTTAATATGGCTGCCGAAGCGGCAAGAAATGAGACTCCAACGTTCTCACCTGGGCCTAGTCACTCGGAGGCTGAACGGCAAACTGAAAATGATGCAGCTCTGGCACGGGCCTTGCAGGTTTGACACGGCATTTGAGTAAAGCATGTGTTTTAGGATATTGAGGATGAACTGTATGAAAATGAATTTGGAAACCCGGCGAGGACCAGCAGCCCTCCTGCGGATGAGCATATTAATAGGATTATACGGGAATTGGCGGTAGGGATTGAAATCTGTTCGCACCGTAAGACGGTACAAACGCTAACACCACATTTGTTTGGGTTTCGCGGGCGACGCCAAATTTATAATTAATTCATATTTAAAAACCGTAGTAATACTTTACCGGCTCTTTATAAAAGCTTTCTAGGAATTACTCCGGAATGATGTCGACAGACCAACACCTCATAATCCGCCTAAAGCAGTTGCACCGAAAAATCGTGATGATATACTAGTTCTGGTAAGTTATATTTAAATATTTTGTAAATTTTCAAAATTTTCAGCATGAAATCACTCGGTGCACAATATGCTTTGAAGATGAGCCGACAGATCCGGTTGGATGTAAATATTGCAAGCAGCTGGTAGGGTGCAGAGAGTAAGTCTAAACTGGAAAGTCAAGTAGCTTTTTTAGTTGTGTCACGTGCTGGTACCGCGGAGGTTCGAACAACGATGTTTTGCGTTACGTGCTGGGCAGTGCAAATTATGAGTAAGTTCGATAGGACAAATACTAACGAAAATCTTAGACAATGCCCGCTTTGCCGCCATCGTTGGCTTGTTCAACCCGAGATTATCAATATTAAAAAAGGGTAACCATGCATTTTGTTGAATAAATATTGTTTTGTCTAGTCATTGCTTAATTACAAAATTTATTACAGAATTGAATACATTTATTACAATGTCGAAAGACGGCTTTCAATATTTCCAGTTTTTAAAACTCCCCATATGGGGTATAAACCTTGCAGTGTGATTGGTGATGACAGTAATGGTGCGGAATGTGAGTGCCGTGCCTAGAAACAACATGTTAGTTTTGTTAAGCCTTATACCTTTTCAACATCTTTTTCTCTTCACGTCCCATTTTCCCATGACGAGTACGAACTATCCAAAAGTCATCCTCAACCTCATCCTATTTTCAAAAATTAGTTTGGGAATTTTGCTGCACCTTTGCGGCGGCGACTTGCTGGAAATGCAAATGCGTTGAATTGTGTACTTGCATCAAGCTGAAGCCGTAGTTAGAAGATCTAAAACTCATTTATTTGAATTTCTATTTGACGCGCCTGAAAGCGCTCCATGGCGGAGGATGCTTGACGAATTGGTCGGTGTTCTCACGGCATCCCTAAAATAAGTTATTTAATATTGCACTTTTCAAAAACGAATTCTAATTTTAGTAGCTTTCACGCCTACCTTTCAATAATATAAAAACTTTCAAAGAGCAAAACTCTCTTAAAAACAAAAAGCAGCACTCAACTTCAAGATTTCGGCCCCTGCGGCAGCCCGAGGGCGGGGCGAGCCTGATCAGTCTCTGTCCCGCCCCTCGTCCCAGTGGCCGGATGGTCTAGGGGTATGATTCTCGCTTCGGGTGCGAGAGGTCCCGGGTTCGAATCCCGGTTCGGCCCAGACTTTTTGCTTTTTGGCATATCTATCAGAAATGGGTAAAGCTATCCGGCACATATTTTCATCATGTTTTTTGCTAATTGGAAGGCTTTTTCTTTTGCTTGCATATGAATAACTAACGGCTGAACCGGTGACTACGTGAACAGGGGCTGGCGGATCAAGATAAGGTGATTTTGTTCCGTTGTATACCTAAAAGTGTAATCACGGTTTGAAACGTGCTTTTTTAAAATACCGTGCGATCATAAACAGGGAACATCCTCTCATAAGAATGCTCATGCGCCCAGATTGCCAAATCAACTCCATGGTTGTAGAACAGCTTCTCAAGTCCATAAGCGTGAGTCCCAGGAAGCCCAGTTCGGATCTAGAATTTGGACATTTATATAATTCTAAAAACAGTAATGGAAACAATTTAAAACTCACAATGCTTTCATATTTAGTACAATCGTCCCCATCAAAATCCGAGCAATACATGGGCCGATGGCCCATCGTGATAATCCAGGGGACTTTGTCGCGATTTGCATTGGCTTTCTAATTTTATAGATAATTATTATTAATTTTAAATAGCTATTCAGTTACCTCCAAATCTTCGGATAGCCATTTCCATTGATTCCCAATTTGCGCGTAGCCCCAATTTGTGTAGAAATAGAATTCCGTTGAGATGACGACGTAATGGACTGGGCCGAGATCATAGCAAAAAAACTTATAGTTTAAAGCTTTTCGAAAATTATGCGAGTAAAGTTAGTAAAATTCAATTTATCCACCTGTACATTAACCCATTCTCCGAGCCAGGCATCGTAAAGCGATTCACATATTGTGTAAAGTTTTGATTATTCTCGTGATTTCCAACAGCCACCATATACGGAATATAGGCAGCAGCGGGCTCGATTTGCCTCATAAACTCGTCACCCATCTACAAAAATGAGATTTTCGTGAATTTACCAACCTCGCTGTGATCTTCGTTCATATCATACGCCATATCACCTAAAGTAATATATACATAAAAAATTTTAATCAAAGCCATACCAACATGAAGAATCACATCCAATTCTCCTCGTTGTACCAATTCTTGAATTTTTCCCAGTGAGCGAGCATTCTGATTTCCCATATCACCAAAGACGGCCATACGGTAGCCACCATCTATGAATTTTATTGTACTTATTCTCGCAATTCAGCCATTACCAGATCTTTCCTTCAAGCCGGTAAATTCATAGATAGAACTCCAGCCAAAAGAAGAGCCGACGTGATAGCCTAAACGAGCCATATAGTGTCAAGTGTAAATCCTACGGTAGGTTTTTCCAGGCTCAATCCCGGTAAGCAAGGCACGGTAGATGTAGCGATCATCTGAGCCTTTTTGGCCGTCTTTGAAAAGGTAGACATGGGCCTGCATTGGTTTTAATTTGTTGTAAGGAGGTGGAAATTACCGTAGTATTTCGATCCCAATGTCTTCCTTCTCCCCATTCAACATATGCCACTCCGGTGTCATCAAAAGCCAACCAGGTGACGAACATTTTTGTTGGATCACCTTAAAATTGGCTTTTAAGAGTCCTCAAAATCGAAATTTTATTTTCGCATGTAACACGCAACGCTCGCGTTTAGGAGCTAATTTTGAGGCCAATTTAGATAAACTCGCAAACCACAAACCTGCATAACTGATATGAACTTGTTCAGGTTGTGGATAAATAGGGCCCTGATTCGGATCGTTCAACGCCTTCCATTTTGGAATTCGATTTGGATTCAATAAATGTAATCGTCCAAATATCCCAGAAGCAAAAGTGAATACCAGCAGCCCTGGTAATAACGCCCTCATTACCTGGAAATTACAGAATTTAATGGCTGAAAAATCTAGAAAATTTAACACTATCAAACACATAACTTGACTTTTATACAGAGCGACTGGCAAATATGGTTGTTAAAGTTCGGAAAAAGTGGTTGTCCTGGAAGGGGACGCAGAAAAGGGAGCGGGCTCCCGTCAAAACATCGAGTATCGATAAGAAGTTTTTGGGGGGAATTGCTGCAGGTCATCTGACCCCGATGGGCCAAAACTTATCAATCGAATCTGAGGGACACTTCAAAAGGCCGTACAACCAAGAGGTTATCAAAACAGGGGTTACACTCTTGGAAGAATGATCCGAGAGGTTGTAATAAATATAAGATAAATAAAAATCAGAAGGATTCGTGGGTTGAACTATAAACTTGGCATCTTTTTATAGCGAAATTTCGTCCCGGTGAAAGTTATTGAAGTGTTTAGCAATAAAAAATGCGGAAAAATCTAGGTTTTTAACTTTGAAATGGTGGTCGCAAGGTTAATAACAGCAGGTTAACTTTAAAAGCTTTAAACCGCTTGAAAAGACCCGCCGTCCATACAAGTGACTACGGAATGGAAAACAAAACTACCCTTTTCATGTCTCAAGCAGCGCGCAAATTTTAAAGTACGTAAAACCTCTTAAATTCGATTTTTTCTTGCTTCACCTGAAATCGCCCTTTCGAAAACCACTGACAGCTTTTCCGTGGCACCTTTTTCCTGCTAAAAACTGAACCAACGGGCCACGGCATACTTGTTGCGAAGATAAGGGCCATCTGAATGTCCATTTACTGACAGCAATATGTCAAGAAAAGAAAACCAAAAAAATCCTGGAGAGAGTGGGGCCGCTGACCGACCATTCACACTTTCCGGTTTTTGATATTGGCAACGACGGTTTAGCTGTTTTATTTTGTATTTTTAAAAATTTGGAATCCTTTTTTTCGTTTCAGGGGAACATTAGCTTTCAGAACTTGGGTCCCAATGGTGACGGAAGGAAAGCCGTATGTCATCAAAAATGAGCCTTCACCCCCACCTGTCATCCATCCACGTCTAGATACCAATATCCAAATGAGCAAGCATATCAGTGAGTATACAATAGATACGTTTTGACACGCTCGTGACAAGCAACGCATCAAAGGCGTGCGCGGTGTGCCTTGACATGCCAAAAAGCCATAAAAACCCGCTGTCTTGACTTGACGACTCCTTTAAAATGTCTTAAAAACCGTATTTTTATGTATATTTTTCAGTGTCTTTAAGCAGCACCCAACATCTCGTCGATTCGCAAAATGTCCATCCCGGCGGATATGAATACCCCCCAGATGTCGGTTGGTGCAGCCTTCCGCGCAATTTTCAATTTCATTCAGAAAAGATGAAAGTCCAGATCGCAGCCAACCGACGCCTCGCCGAGAAGATGTCTCCCCTAAAGAAACTGCAGGTACGGTACCATCTACTTTTAGTTTTTGGTCTCAGGAGATCCAGAAGAAGATCAAAAAACAGCCAGCCCGCCGCAAATTCTCGCTTGTGCATGGACTGCGGAAGGAGATGCCGAAGCCACTGCGTAATTTCGTTTAGCGTAATTGAATATACGCTGGTCAGGCCATCAGGATGGGTGGAGCCGTCCGTCCACTCCGATGTCCGTTGGCCATTCCAGAAAGTCTATTTGAGGCACTGCGGTAGGGGGCGGAGGCCGAGACCAAAGAATGGACTTCTCTCCTACATGTTGCATTCAGGGCCTTTTTTGCGGATAGCTTGTTAATAAACATTGCACACGTAAACTGGCTTCATTGGTAAGCTGCATGTAAGCGGCAAAGCGCCACGACATTCACAATTGCTTTTATCCCATAGTCTTCTGACTTTATATTTCCTTTAAGATTAGTTTGAAGGAGACCTTGCTTGCTTATCAAGCATATATTATTAATTTAGTGGATTCAGTGGATGATATCTTTTCTGTTTGCTAATTTTGCACCTCGATACGCAGAGTTTGAGTAAAAACGCCGAGAGATAGTGTTGAATCTCATTGAAATTTGAGAGAGAGAGAGAGAGAGAGAGAGAGAGAGAGAGAGAGAGATAGAAGAGAGAGACGAGAGAGAGAAGAGAGAAATAGAGAGAGAGAGAGAGGGAGAGAGAGAGAGCGAGAGAGAGACGTGGTCGGCAAAGTTAGCACGAGAAATCAGGGAATTAAGGCATGACTCACACTGCTCGGTAACGTTGGAAATTTTTATGAAGAGGGGGTAACAGCAGACGCCGATTAGATGCTTCAATTCTTGGTACCTTACCTTCATCTAATGAAAAAACTCTACTTATTGAGGCTATGAGAAGTAGCAAGTCTGCAAATTCGTGATTCCGAAAATTCGAGTTACGATACTTCGATCGAAAGAAAAGTCCCGATTGAACATTGGGGATTATGACACCTTGGGCTTCTGCCTTTCGAGGTCCCCAAACGAAGTACGGAATAATGCTTTTCCGGCCCCTTTAACGCTGAGAATCAATCTAGCATCGCATCAACCCCGCCCAACTTCTCGATCGAATTCCAACCCATCGTCCCCTCCAACTTATACCTTTTTCTACACCCGGAAGCCGATTAAGCGTCGTGTGAAATTATCGGAGCTTCGTTCTCCGACCGTAGATGCCAGGGCCGCCAGCTTAGAGCACAAGCGAAAAATGCCGATTGCTCTGGCTGCGTGTGCGGATTGTGTTATCTAGATCTGGGGCTATGGAAAAGGTGGGAGAAGAAAGAAGAATGGAAGGTGAATAATCTGGTGGCCTCCGTCAGTTCCACACCCTGCCGAGTCGGGCGTTAATTTTTGATTTGGCAAGCAATAAATCACACGCCTCGTGTCTGATGACCATAAAATCGGGTCGAGATTTTGATTTTTTGGTTTAAAGGAAGTGCCAAGTTTTTTTGGAAGTTAGGCATCTGTAGAGATTCTTAGTTTTCGTACCATTTCATACCTCGAAAGCTACTATTAATTCATATATAGCTTTTCTTCACCCATCGGTTTTTAGAGCAAACTTTCAGAAACTGCATGCTTTTTCTTAAACCGTGATTTGCTCAGGTTTCGATTAACGTTTTTTTATGATAAAATGTCCAAATTTCAAACTTGATGGCTTCGCGGGCTTGTATACTACAATGTAAAGAAAATTTAATGAAAAAGGGTTCAAAAACCTTTGTTGCGTAACTATCTAATTCCGACTTCAAGGTATCTACTACCATTAACGCTCCTGTGCTTCGCTAACCTTTGCCCTACCACCCTACCTATATCGCCCTCCCTCCGCATAAATCATCGTTTTCCGTTCACCACCGGAACTCTTACAATGTTTATGGCCGCCCCATGAATTTTGCCCCCGTTTCCCGGCCCGGATCTGATAAGTGAGGTGCTCGATTTTGATATTTATAGAGCTAGAAAACCGCTACCGGCCTCGAAAAGTAATCAGTACTTCGAATTGCTAGATTCAAACGTCTTAGAAATTTCTGAAACATTGAAAACCGCTATTTTTATGTTTATGCTGAGAACTGTGCAGTTTTAGTACAGTTTTTAATGACGATTTGAATTTTAGATCGCTATTACAAGCGGAATTTTCCGGCTGAGCGATGCGCCTTTTATTTCTATTAATATTCGTGGCGATCGCCCAAGTATCTGACTCCCAATCCAATCTATGGGAGGAGTATGAAATGATGGAGACCGAATTCCAGCATCAAGAGGCCATGAAAGTAGACTAGATTTATACTTCCGAGCGTTACATTATTTTAGCACGTCCCGGATTCATCCCGCATCCTTCTCTACCAATTTCAGGCCGAGCGTATATTCCCGATTTTCGCGGTAATTACTTTAATGTTATTTAATTCCCATAGCAATC
Organism: Mesorhabditis sp. LJ9110; assembly: GCA_038088335.1. Taxonomy (NCBI): domain Eukaryota; kingdom Metazoa; phylum Nematoda; class Chromadorea; order Rhabditida; family Rhabditidae; genus Mesorhabditis; species Mesorhabditis sp. LJ9110. The sequence goes on from JBBGBA010000096.1 coordinate 15,489, forward strand.
GCAGTTATCAAGATTGAAAAACTTATTTAAATTTTCGCAACAATTTTCCTGAGTAGCCCCACTCATCATTCTTCAAACAAAATTTATGACCACATGGTTTATGTGGGTTCTCGGTGGCAAAATTGATAAGAAGCAGCAGGGGGTGACGAGATTTTGGAAGGGACAAGGTGCACGCCGGGATCTTTATCCTCTGAAAAATCAAGGAAATTTGGCGTAAAATAAAAAAAATTCAGGACGGCGGCATCAACTCGAAAAAGAATACCTCCCTCTGTGCGCAGCAACTCGCCCGGCTTGGTGAAGAAAGTATCACATTTATACTAAATGGACTGGATGCGGATAATGACTATCAGAGGAAGGTTGTAGCCGTTGGTAAGTCAAATCAGAGAGGATACATAGTATACAGAATGTATATGTAATGTACACTGCCATTTTACGACTTCCAAAATTTCTGATTTTTGGTCAAAATTAAAAACCTTGTGGCTGCGTTATAAAAAGCTGAATTTTTGAACAAGGTTTGACCAACTCGATTTTTTTAGCTGGCATATTTTGCGCAATTAAATGTCAAAAATTACTAATTAATTATTTTTTACATTTGTTAAATTAGAGATATTTATTTGCAAATTATATTCTACCGTTAAATAGTCATTGGCAAAATTTTAATCGAGGAAATTGAGCTTTCAGATACGCTTCCAATTCAATAAAGTTTGAAAAGTAGGCACGTGAGAAACGCGTTAACGAAAACGATGAAATCTTTTACTGAATTCTCTATCTTTTTTTTTACAACTCGAACTAATTACAGCCCTCGACGCAAGTGCGAAACCCGGAGCCGGCATCTTTCGCGGACATTTCCACTTCTTTGGTGTTTATCATCAGTGTATAGACATCAAATTCAAGGATGATAAGGGCGCCTTCCAAGGGGACTATTTCCGGTTGGTACCTTCATTTTAGACTAATAGGTGCTTAGCCTCTACCTGGACCTCGCCTTCCGGGACTACAAGGGAAATGGATCCTGCGGCTCGATCAAGTGGGGACTGGACCTTTGCCTACCTGCAACTTGCCGTTCACACGAGGTTGAGGGATATCTGCACGACATCTTGCCCCGATTAAGTGAGTTCTTAAAATACTGTAGAAGGTAAATGCTAATGACTATACTAAATTCATATTTATATGAAAATTTATGTGTTCGCTTCAAAATTTTTGCCTTTTAGTAAATAGCAGCAACCTCATCAAAGCCGACCCGGTCTGTGGCGTGACATGGATCAACGATTCGCAAAAACCTTTACCTGCCGGTGGATATATTGTTGGGTCAGTTGTTACCACACGCCACTCAAAAAGCAATTTGAATTTAGTGTAACAATGCTTGCCATTTTTGCGTTGTGTTTCATCAGCGGGATTTATGACTACAGCTATGGAGAAGAAGCCAAGAAATTGCCGATTAGCAAAGGTATGATATTTTTTAGGATATTGTATGTATACTTTATTTTTCTAGCGCTCTGGTTCAAGATTTTTATGGCTTTTTCATTTTATCGAAACGTCTCGGAGATTTTCTCGACTGCTGGATCCAATAAGGTAAGAAATCGTTTCATGGTTTTGATGGTTAAAAATTTATTTAATTAATTTGTATAAATAAACTTATTAAAATATTCTAATCACGTCAGGCTGGACAAATTGGCCCGATCCATTGTATACGATTTTTCTCGATGTCTTGGGTCATTATGGGCCACATTTTGGCCATGAGCGTCGCGCTTGGCTGTGGGTTTTAATAAAAATTAGTATTATATTTTACTGTATTATATTGATATTTTACAACCAATATATTAAATTTTAGCAAACCCACAGGATGTCATTGATGTGACGCACGATCTGGCCACCCAATTCCTCACCAACTCCTATTTTGCCGTGGACTCATTTTTCTTCATATCGGGGCTTCTACTGGCTTTTATTTGGTGCGTTTAGTTTAATTTTGCTGTCTTACTCCTTTTAAAAATTTCAATTAACATGCAAAATTAAATTACATTAGTCAAAACCCTCTTTGCAGGTTCAAGGACTTCAAAAAGAACAAGCGACGCGCTATGTCACCCCTCGCCTGGACAATGTTTTATGTTCATCGACTCCTCCGGTATCGGGTCCCAATTAACATAAAACTATTAATTTCCAGCTTGTCCCCGCCGTACTACTTCGTGATTTTGTTCTATACCTTTGTCCTGCCACCCTGGCTACAAAGCTCGCCACTGCTACTGCCTCTGCAAGCCGTAAGGATTTACAAACGTTAAATGTTCTTTTTTAGCGAGAGGACAATTGCCAGAAGAACTGGTGGGTCAATCTGCTGTATTTGACAAACTTTGTGCACTATCGAGAGCAGGTAAAAAATATCTTGGTAACCAATCTATAATTATTAAGTGCTACCTGGTCTCCTGGTATCTGGCCACAGATTTGCAGATCTACATTTTTGCCCCTTTGATTTTAGTACCGTTTGCGATCAATAAGGTATAAATACGCTTAATGTACTAAAAAATTAATACTATTTTTATTTTAGTTCTTGGGCATGGCCGTTTCCGGAGGGATATTTATACTGTCAACTGGTATTAATATCGCCAGTGTGTTGCATTACCACTATCCTCTGACCGATTACACCGTCGGTATTATTCAAGACCCACGGATGACGAACCAGTATGTAAATTTTCTACTAATTAATTCATTTAACCTATTTAACTGTACAGTAAACGCTGGAAATTAGTACAAATTTGATTTAAGGGATTACAACATGGTGATGTATAACGCTCCTTGGATTCGGTGCCAAATCTACATCCAGGGCATGTGGGTCGGATATTTCCTGCAAATGTACACCGGGAAACTGAAGCTGAATAGGGTATGTATTTCAAGCACATGTGTATATATCTAAAATTTTAAAAACACAATGACAACCAAATTTTTAGTTCGTGAAACAAATCGGAAATATCATCCTCTTCCTGATCTCACTTGGATTGATGTTGATAGCTGTGATGGTCGTTAAGGATTGGGTGAAAAAGTACGTACGATCATGCTGATAAATTAATTTAACAGTATCATCAATTTTTGAAATATTTTTAGTGAAGATTGGCCGGTCGGCTGGCGTGCTATCTATTCGGCATTTTCGCGCCCGGCTTGGGGCTTTGGATTGTCTTGGCTGATTATATCTTCTTACTACGGATATGGCGGTAAGAGATTGGGGGATTAATGGGTGGGCTAGCAAAGACTATTGCGGAACGTAGGGATTTCTGATAGGTATTTACGTATTAATAAATAAATAAACAGCAACTTGCAAAGGCACGTACACATATGACCTGAGAAAGTAGTTTTAAGCCGCTATACTAAAACTCTTTCAGGCTTTATCAACCGTTTCATGTCATGGAATATCTGGATCCCACTCGGTCGACTAACCTATTGCGCCTACCTCATCCACATCTGCGTTGTCATGTTTTTCCTCGGAAATCACAAAACCGATCTGATCTGGTCGAATTTCTTCAATTCGGTAAGCAATCGATAAATGACAACCTTATTTCGTAATTGTAGTTCACCGAATACTGTGTACCCTGCATTGTCCTCACCTATCTAATTGCTATTCTTTGGAGTGCGGCGTTTGAAGTGTCACTAGGAAAGGTTCGCAGAACACTTTATTCACATGAAAAAATACATTTAAGGTAGAGATGATTCTAATTGGAGGACTGCGCGGCAGAGCCCCACCAAAACCTGAGGTAAACAATTATTTGAATTTCGACAATTATTTCCATACATTTATTTTAATATCCGAAGGTTCAGGGCCCAGCAGCTGAAGCCGGAAATGTTGTGAAAATCGAAAAGGAAGAAGGACCGGTGACAGCTGTGGTTGGTGTTATATGCCAAATGCCAGAATTCCAATTTTCTAGGGAAACGGAGCTGCAGTAACTCCAGCCGATAATACAAATGGTATCTCGACGGATAAGAGATGGGAATAATCAATTAGAAATGAGAACTCAGGGCCATTGTACAGTCATAAATTATTCGAGATGTTAATAAATAAATTAAAATAAAATTCCGAAAAATGAAGTTTCGATAAAAAGGAAATATCGACGAATAAAATGCCGACAGATTGGGATTCCACAAAGTAAGTTTCGAAATTTGAATGTCGATATTCTAACACTAAATCATAAATTTCATAGACATCATGTAAACCGCGTCTTAGACAAATCCAAATCCCGGGTAGTCTGTCTGGCGGTGGCACTATTTGTGCTACGGTACTCGAGTAGCAGTGGGGGGATCCGCGGGCCATCTCCACAACGCAAATAGGAATGGGGCGTAGTCGCCAGGAGAGCCACTCCCTCAGTCTGTGTCTTCTTTCTTTTTCTTCTGGCTCTATCCCTCGGCTTCTTCTCCTAACTTATCACCTTTCTTCGAAGGCCCGTCGTTCATTTTTGCCGCAGATATCCGTTAATAATATTGATTGTTATTTTGTGGATTTAAGGAATTTGATTAGAGTTATATTGGTTTTTTAGAAAACAATTGTATTTGCACCTCTACCACTTTTCAAGTCGATTGGATACTTTAAAAATAGGTAGGAGTTTGATGAAATCATTAAAAATGGATTAATACTGAATAATACTTATTAACCAAAATTTAATAACGGTTTTCATCTTTTCAGAAGGTTTGTATGAAGCTGATAAGATACCTTAAAATGTAGCAAAATCCATATAATAATTTAATATTCTATATATTAACAATAATATCATAACTAACCTTAATATATGTTAATATCTATTTTACAAACATTGACATCTTCACCAGCTTTGAAATTTATTGATTACCTTAAAAGAAAATTATGAAGGCTGCTAAATTAATGAAAATTAATTATTAATAAATCGTTTAATGCTTCTATCAATATATATAAAATTCCGACCTCAAGCTCAAACTATAAATATGCGATGACTGGTACCAACCGACAAACGTTCCCGCCACCCCCAATCCAACCGGGTCCACTTGACTTCAGCCCTCGAAGGGCCAAAGATAACCTCCATTCCCCCCATCGGCTTCCAAAGCCCAGAACCGGCCATGGTAGGTGATGGAGGGAACACACGTTCACACCACCTTCACCACCACCACCTCTAGACCTTCAAACAACCCACCCTCACCTAACACCCCCAGCTTTTCCCCCCACCTGCACACCCAATTGGTTTGGGGTTTTTGGGTGGCGCTTCTTGCTGACGTTGTCGTGTACTTCTTGATGTCTAGAATGCGTTAGACGTGGTTTTTTACCTTTATAAAGCTATATTCTAACGCCGAATTAGACACAATTGGGCTGAACGTTTTCCTAATGCTTCCTGTTGACATTCTCCGACACCCTGTTGTCTAGAATATGCTAGTTTCAAGCTTTGCACCGTTTTAGAGTTATATTTTAAAACGATCAAGTGCACGCACGCGAATCACATTGCATAACTTACAAAAATATATCTTTCCGCTCCCTTTAAGATTATCAGTAGTCTGAAAATAACGTTCATTAATTTTGTTTACGGCTACTACCAGTTTTTGTAGTTTGAATCCGGTGGAATGGAGATACGGGCTGAGACTGCGCGGTTTTAGAGTGTCCGCCGATCTTTTGTGACGGTGTGCCCTTGCCGATTGCCATTCATCAGACCGGATCAGTGGCTGATCGGAAAAAGACTATCGTTTCATTCAGAAGCTTTTTTATTTTATTTTGATTATTATTAATCGGATTATGGTTTTTGAAACCGATCTTTTTTATCCTAGAAAACACAGCTATTACATCACTAGACGAACACTAAGTTTTTGGTGAGTATATTAATCATTGTCTTCTTAATCTTGGCGTTTCGGGCCATTTTTATTGTGAATAATGCGCTTTAATGGTACGTATCCGCTTACTGTATCACAATAGGGAGAACTAGGAAACCGCCTGCTTGAAGATTTTTCAGGACAATTTTTTAGCTTCTGACCTAAGCAAATCTCCTAAATTCCTTTATAGCGATTTGGCAAATGAAGATACCCTAGCATCGAATTAGCCATTAAATTTTTTTCTAGACATTTCCAGAATTTATTTTCAAATCCAGAAATACCCTGCGGGCACAATTTTGGGTTGATCACCGGCACGCCCACCCATCCGGGGGCGGTTAACCGTCCGCTTCCTGCTCTTTTGGGGCGGATGGTGCTCGCGGACGCGGGTGGTGGGTGTGCTGGCGTGGGCCCAGCCATCTTTGCGGCACAGCCGATCGCTTCGGCAAACTTGTCTCCTCCTTTCAACGGTCCAGCGGCCCATTGCCCATTCCGCGCCGTCCACCCCCACCGGACAGCCGATCGTTTTTCGCGCGTTAATGGTCCGATTTTCAGAGTGTGAGAAATTTGGGAAGTGTGCCAAGAATTAAAAATCTAGTAATAATATTTTTTTTGAAGGAACACGATAGTTGAACGTATTTGTACTCTAATTGTCCTCTTGTAGAAATCTTAGTTTATCCCCGCTAATATAAGCTCCTTCAACCCGATTATGCTTGTCAAAATTCCGGTCCAACTTTCCCAAATTCAATAATGATTTTTTAGGTTTTGCTTTACGTCCAGAGCATTTTTCGCAATTTTCGTCGTGTTGAAAAACCAAAAGATTCGGCTAAAATCGATTGATCTTGCCCCAAAAACCAGTTTTTTTTTGTGTTTTCGGCATTGTTAAAAAAAATTACGAACATTGCTACAAATCCTGATACGAAGCGCCTGCGTTGCGTGTCGTCGTCTCTCAATTCATAAAGAATTTGAGTGAAAAATGTCTTCTATGATTATGCCTTTCCAGTCCCTTTAAAAGCCTCTTAACTTCGGGATTCTGCCAAATTTTAGAGTTTTTGTGATTCAATTTTGAAATTCTGGGATGCCGTTAGATACTGCTTTAATCAATGACTAAACCAGCCGAAAAACACGGCCCTCGAGTGGTGGTATTCTAAAATATGTGTGGGGCCACTCGTTGTGGACCCTAGCGGTAGATGAATGAGTCAAGGATTTGTTGGCTCTCGGTCACCTATGTTTCTTTTCGGGTTCTTTCTTTCTCCCTGCCCCCAACCACTCGGCTATTTTCCCAGAAGTTGGTCCGGGTGATCACGGAAAACTGGGGGTGCTTTTAGGTTCAACTGTATGTAGTTTGTATGATGATTTTGGTGGAATATTGATTACAACAATTCTAGAATTTTTAAGTTATTTTTAAAATTATAGTAGGAGTAAACATTAACTACAACAGCATCAAACCTTGCAATGGCTTTTAAATCCTCCTTTTAAATTAGATTCATAACTTTATTAACAATACAACAAATCTGTTAACATTTAATACGCACTTACGTGTCCATTATTTATGCTATAAGTTCTTTTTATGCTCAGGAAATCCTTATTTTCTTTATTTTCAGGTGATGGCCAGCTGCCAGCTGTTCGTGCCGACGGTGCGTGGCAGCTCGGTGTGTTCAGTATGCCGGTGAATTTTGCATACCAAATTTGAATCCCGGTTTTTAGCAAAGGCATCGAGCAGCACGCCCCGGCTTCTATTTTTTACGCGCCATCGGAGAAGATCTACGGGTCGTTAAACCTAGGGAGGAGGTATGGAAATTTTTGTCTAATTTTAAAGGGATTGTTACAGGTGGTTCTTGACTCATTTTGGATTTCTTAAATGCTACGCGCTATATAAATTTTATTTTATTTAGTTGCGCTCTTTTTATTTTATTTATACACGAGAAAAGCATTTTTATGCTGGAATACATTTGAATTGAAATTTAAAATTTCTACGTAGTCTTTTAAATTACATCGTTCCTACTGCTAAATATATTTTTAAATTTAATCTATAAAAATATACTTGCTGTTAATCTTAATTTTCGCAAAACTCTTAACTATATTTTAAACGTAAATTCAGACGCTTTCCACTTTTTAACCTTTCAAAATTGCGCAAAAACCCTATTCTCAGCGTGCTAACAAGTAAATTCACCTCTCACCCCGCGCTGCCTATGTGCACAGAATCGGTCGGTAAGCAGAAAAGCAGCAAAATCACTCTTTCGTCTCTTGGAGCGGCGCGTAGTGCCAAATACAAGACCCCGCTCCCATTGCCGTCAATCCCCCCTCATCGGATGGTCGGCAGAAAAAGTGGCCAATCTTCCCGGAATCCATAGGGCCCTGGCGGCCTTTCATGAAATGACAGCTCCGGTGGGGGGCAAAAGATATCCCAAGCTATCCCTTCCCAAACTTCTCGTTCAAACGGAACGTGGCTCTGACCTTCAGGGTTTTGCCTAGCTCTGCAAAATCTTATTTGCGCGTCTATGGCTTGCAGAAAATTTTGTGTCCAATTTTTTATATAATTGTGCATTTTTTCTGATTTTTAGCAATAAATTAAATTTAGTCTTCCTTGTAGCTTCACGAAAATTGCAATGTAGAAAAAGTCGAGCCAGTAGGTATTTTTGTATTTTTGCGTAAATTTGCATCTGGAGACTCATGCTTATTGTTAGTTATACTGATTTTTAAACAATTTATTGAGCGCGAAATACATTGAGCTAGGGGATTCAGATACTCTTTTTCTGTATTAAAAAGCTGCTCAGATAGGGATCATTCCAGTTTTCTTAAGAAAGACAATTTATGAATATGATTTTTGTGATCAATATATGCCTTCTTAGGTTTTTTTTATTACCAAATAATTTAACCGAACAGGTTTCCCTAAAATTATGCTTATTTGGATCATTCCAGCCGAATCTACGCCTCACCAATGCAGCCTTCATCCGGCACCTCATCGCTGGCCCCATCATCGACGTCAGCATTCTCGACGTATCGACGCGAGAACTCGGCCGGCCAATCAACCGCCAGCACCGATAGCCTTGGGGCTAGTCCCGAGGGATTGCGTGCGTTTCAACCCAATTTAACTCCATCTTCTAGTCTACTGTATTTCAGGCCAAACCCTTTCACCAACAATGGACACCTTACCAACCACAGCCTATGTGCCGCTATCGCCACAGGTAAGGAAATTCGACTTTTTAATGCGAGACAGTAAACATCCCTTTTTTCCTAGCTTGCTCACATGCGTACGAAAAGTATAACTGAAATTTAACTGATTTAAATTTAACTGAAGAGCCCTTCAGGTGGTACGACCTCGTGCCGTTCGTGGGCTGCCACCACGGCAACTCTCTCAAGGCGTACTGCCGTCGCCACCTTCCCCAATTTATGATCATATCAACCTGCATCTTCCACAGGTTTGGCTTCATAGTTCTTTTAAAAAATCAGAGTTAAATGAGGTTTTTCAAAAACGATTAAGCTACGCCAAAATTTACAACGTCGTTTAAATCTCAAAAATGAGTCCTTGATGCATAAAACACCGTGACCTTGATGTCGTAATCGTAGAAACCATGATTTTGTTAAAATTTAGTCCGCTAGAACTCGCTTACGTATCTGATTTCCGATGATCAAGTGGTTAGCCCTTTTATTTCTCAGAAAATCTTCGAATCAACGTGAATCACCAACCTCGATAACATCACCCAACGCTGATCAAACCCAAACACTCCAAAACCCCCGATTCAAAGTACCTCACACTTTCCTGGCATAGCACGTGCTTTTCGGAGCTTTTGAGATCGGATCATTTCATCCGCCCTCCTCAAAGCCACAAACCGTTCCCCCGGCTCCGATATTTGCCCTGTGACCACTCGAGGGCCCTAGACCGGCGGATAAAAAGGGGATCGAGTGGCTCTTCAAGCCGGGGCATTGATAGTTGAAAGTCCAAACGAGGGGATGAATACGGGGGTTTGCGTGGATTTGGCAATGTCACACGTACTTTCGGTGTAGTGCGCAATTGGGTGAGTTTCGTATTTTGAAGTTGACCCTGGCTTAAAGGTTTTTCATGATTGTTACGTAAACTTTAAAGGTTCCTTTGGGAGCACGAGGTTTTGGAAATTCCTGAATGGCCTCTGCTAATTGGAAAGCTGCCATTTAGGGCCTAGTTTTTGCTTCAAAACAGTATCGAATTTACCAAATGGGAAAATCAAGAATTTACCCTAGCACACCGCCCCCAAAAAACCTCGGCTAGTTTGCCCATTGATTGGACCAGTACGATTAGGTATATTGGAGCTTACTAACACATCGTCGTAATTTTTTCCAATTTTGAAAGGGTTTTACCGCTAATATAAAAGGGATCCTTCTACAAATTCCTGAGAAATCTCGGCTAGCCTGCCCGTTTCGTAGCCGACGCTTTAAGCCTACCAGCTCTACACCAATTAGCCTCCTTATTCTCGCCCTTGATTAGCCTCCTAAGTACGGGTTATCTATGACCCTCAAGAAACCCAACAATTTTTCTGTAGACATTCTCCCCCTTTTCTTCATACGTCCAGCCGTCGGGTTCCGGCGGCTTATGACGGGTCGGAGGCAATCGGGCGGGTAAACAAAAGCCAGCGAGAAACCAGAGAAAGAAAGCCAACTTCGTCTCCATTTCGCATATCAAACCTATTCGCTGTTCTACCGTACCCCCTTCCCAGCTATTGTAGCCGAGAATGGCACCCAGAGCTAATCGTGTGATACAGCGGGCTATGTCCGCACGTAGTGAAGCGGATTTTGGGTTCTTTTATGAGAAACCATGGGTGGGTACGATCACTTAGCGTTAATTATTAATTAAGGTATTTTATAAGACAACTATTTTCTTTTATAAATTCCTCACAGGCTTCTTTAAACGAGTTAGCATAATTCATAAATTTTATATAAACGATTACATTTTACGAATTATTCGGATTATATTTACTATTATTCTTTTTTAGGAAGATCAATCAGACTCGGTGATCTTCCGGAAAATCCGGGGAAAGGACCGCGGCCGTCACGACCGGAGCAGCTTGATTGATTTCAGGTGAGAAAATTGGGATTAAAAAGGGTGCCTTAAAATTGTACATAATTTGTCAAGAAAATTGAAAGAATTTTAAAGTTTTTAAAGGTATCCGAGCCTCTTAAAGGTCTAAAATTTTTTTTAAAGTGCTTCGAAAGTATCACAAGCTCTTAGAAGCATTAAAGCTACGAAAAGATTTGGAAAATCCATTAAAGGTATATAAAAACCTCAGAGACTCCTAACCGTTTCACAAAACTTATTAAAGCACTATGGACTCCTTAACCATTAAAAAGCTAACATTTGATTGCGTTGATTCTATACATACAGGGCCGCCGACGATAGTTTTTGTGCACTTGACGAGTCTCTCATCTAACGACATCCCCTCACCACTTCTTGCCACCAACCAACAGGGGCAAGAAAACGACACACAACTCTTTCCACCTCCCGGCATTTCCCCCATTAGCGGTTATATCTATTTATCCATCGTTCAGGGAATATTATTCTTTACCTTTTTCCTACGGTATTTCAGCTAATTAATTTTAGAATAATTTATATTAAAAATTTGGTTCTGAAGCTCGAGACTTACTGCTAATTAATTAATGCGATTTATAGTTTTCCTCAACAAAATTTGTGAAAATATAGTGAGCAAGGATTAAGATAGTCTAATATGTGTTTGTAGCTACGCATTTAATTAAATTACAAAATTCGAATGAGAATGACAGGTTATGATGCTTATAACCGTCACTGCTCCAATTAAGGTATCCCCGGCTTCTCAAGCGCTCAAAGGCTATTTTTTAAGATGTTAAAACTAGCGTGGCCATGAGTTACCTTAAATCCCTTCATGTAAATTTTGTAAAATTGTATTTGGAAAAGCTGCTAGCTTTTTGAAGTGAGTAGTTGGCGATTAATGTCTTTTTTAGTTTCTTTTGTAGCATTTGTTCTTTTTTCTCTCTCGTTTCCTCCTCTCCATCTCACATCGACCTAGAGGCCGAAAAGGTGGCAACCATCATCATCACCATCATCTTCGACCAGACCTGTTTGTCCCCCTACGGGTCCTCAAAGGCGACACATCCCGCGTGAAGAGGCCCACATAGACCCCCACACAGTCCATCTGGTCAATAGGAATGTTCCGTCGTCTACGCAGAAGGCTCACCGAAACCGAGCCAAAGCCAAAGCCCGAACTAAAACCTCGGCCGGGCCTTAGACGGTCATTTATGGGACCACACAAACCAGTCAGCTTCATTGGATACTATCCCATGGTTGAGACAGCCATAACGGAGCCCCAGAATCCGGTGAAGCTGCTTGGGTATTATTCACGCGATTCGACCGATCAATTGGCTGCGATAACGGATAGGCCCGATCCGAGAGCCGTGTTGAGACGTGCCACTTTTCCTAGGAATTTTCATAGCCATAGGTAATCTCTCTTAAAATAAGAAAAACTCTATATAAAACTACTCTTCAGATATGGTCTCATTTTAAGCATTAAAAGTTCATAAAATAACAATAAAATTGTTTAAAACAACGCACATCAACCAACAAACCTAGATACGCTAAAGTACGTTACGATACCTCCGTTCCGATACCTTTGGAAAGATGGGAAATTGGTATAACGGATATTTGAAAATTTTGTAGACATAAGTAAAAGGCAATGATGCGATGTAAGACTAAGAAATTGTTTAAAACCGTATAGAAAAGTCTAGAAAATAAAAATAGAATCCTAAAAATAACATTAAGGACACCAAAACCATATAGACGCTAGAGTACGTTACTCTCCAATAGCCTACGCGTAATTAGAAACCTTCGGAATTTAATGCCAGATTTTCAAAATTCTTTTTAGCGACCACCGATCCCCATCCCCTCCCGGTACCACCCGGGAAATGCCCCCAAGGGCCAACAACTTCAAGCAACTACTTACGCGTTTTCAGGTAATTTACGATTTTTTACGCTTTTCCTGTTACAGCCATTCCCCTCTGATTCCAAAAACAGTTCAACGACAACAAACCCAAAACCCACACCACGTCAACTCTTTTCCTCTTTCTTGCTCTATCTGTTCTGTCTTGGTGTCATAGTTCTATTTGAGGGCCTCTCAAAACGCGCCCCCTCAACCCGACGCATATCCACTTCAATAGTTTAAGCGCTATTTCTGGTAGAGGGGCAGAAAACGATTAGTCAGGGATTCTGGGGGTGGTAGATCGGGGTGAGGGTTTGAAAAAAAGGAATGGAATTTCGGCGGTATTAGGTGTAAGGGAGCGTACTTTTCAATGGATTGCGGCCCGGGAGAAGAGATTTTTCTGTTCCACCAACTTGTTGATAATATATAGTGTATTTTTATAGTGTTTTTAATTTTTGGATCGTAGAAAGTTATAAAAATATTTAAAAACTTTTAAAAATTTAGAAATTGTTTCTTTTTTGGCCGTTTTTCATACCTCTTCCACCAAACGTCAAAAATTTACCAAAATTTCTATGATTTTTAGAAACATTTATATCTTAAAATTACATAAAATACTATAAGAATTGATTATGTTTTGTCAAAGGGGCGTAGAAAATTACTGGGAAATATTTGGTTCCCCCCGCTAACAGCCCAGTACCAAATTTTCGGTAACTTACAGATGCGGTGCAGATGGGTTCTTTTTCTCGTTCTCGCACTGACTTAACAAGTTCTGCTCCCTTCAAACTTCCAGTCTTCCCCCGTTGCAAACCCTGCAAACCGCCAACCAGCTAGAGACCAAAAGCCGATTCCTCTCCTCCTCTCGAAATCTCCGGGGGTGGTGTACCAGCAGAAATGAAGAGCCTTCCCGAAGCTGTATGTTTTGTTGTTGGCGCTAAGGGTGAATGAGTACGGGGGTGTACTGTTGTCAGAAGAGGGATGGGGGGCTTTTCTCGGCTTTTTGGTAGTAGATGGGGGGATGAGGATGAGGAATGTTTGAGAGGGAGGCGGGCGGATAGGCCTCCCCCTTCTGACCAACAAGTAAGACATCACATTTGAGGGTCTGTGTATTGCCCATAGAGAATTCTCATTTCCACCCCAGCTGCTTGGAGTAGACCAGAAAACTTGGTTGATCAGCTATATTTGAAGAATATTCATTATTTCTACAAAAATGGCGCCACTACCTTTATTTTATCAGGTAAGAGGAGCGACAGCTTTTAGATTAGTCTATTAATAGGTCTTAAAGGAACTTATAAGGCAAGATTTATTTTACTTTATCATCTAACCTAGGGCCTTCTCCCGAACCTACCCCCAAAATATACCAAAAAATGCAAAGAAAGACCCGCCAACCCCGGCTTCTGCCCCCCAACCCACACCCCCAAATTCACGCGAATTATTGACAGAAAGGCTCTTGCGCTATAAGGTGGGAATTTCCAGAGTGCCGACCGGGTCACCCATTTCCGGTCCCCCCGCCGCTACACCGTCGACCCGACCGCACCACAATCACAGCACAATATGTGGGTTCCGCGCCATTCCGCTATTCTACGATTTTATAGGAGGTCGGCGTCGCCACCCAGGGAGCATCATGTTGAGCAAAAGGTTTGGTTTTAGGGGGTAGGCAAATCAAAAATTCCAAAGTCATACGTGGGCGGGAAAAGTAAGGCCCGGCCGCATAAAGTGCTGAAGTCCAAAGTGGCCAAGCGCAGTTTAGTGATAGCAACGCTACACTCCAATATACGCTTTAACTATATACCTGAACTTGATTACGTTTCATGGTATAGGGACTCCGACGGGAAAGCGCCTTCTCCCCCATCCACCGTCGCCCCAACGACCCCATCCACCGTAACCAGGATGATGGCGCGGCTCTAATCTACACTCAAGAAGTACAATAAACTACAAAATACAAGAACCCTGCTTTAGACGCTTCTAAACGAGTCGCCAGCCTCGTTTGGCCGTGAGCCCAGCCCTCTCTCGCATACAGGTATCAAAATCATAATTTTATTTGTATTAGTGTTTTTATACGGATTGAAAATTATATAATTCATCCTGGGTTCTTAAAAGTTTTATTTCAAATTCCAGGCTCAACACCGCCTCCTGAAGCCCCAAAACCACCGCCCCTTTCCGTCACAATCCCAACCCCAAAAGCACGACGCTCTATCAATGCTCGGTAATCAAACATTTCTAACATAACTCTAAGTATCTTCAGTTGGGTGAAAGAAACAGATATCGATGACCCGGCCTCACTTCCGGTGTCCCCGGCTTGTGCTATGACCCCGGATCCGACACCACCTGTAATTTTCTAATTTTAAAGGCATTTGGATCCTTTTTAGAATGATGATCCGCCAACTCCACCTCGCTCGGCACCAATCTACAATGATGAAGTGAAATTCCGGAATGGACTGGTGGGTAATAGTGATAATGTAGGGATACGATAGAACGAAATTGGTTTTAAAATGAATATAATAACCCTTAGACGACCTGTCAAGCTATAAATCTAACCCAAAGATTTGCATTACCCGTAAGTTCAATTGCCCTCCATCCCCAACTATGATTCACCATCAACATCCTTGTCTCCTTACGCGCCTCCCTCATTCCGGGATCGCTGCCATTGATCGGGGGTGTCGCCCCTGGGTGGGCTTCATTTCAATACCAGAGTTGCCCTTTCGCGCCCTGACACTCAAATACCATCCAGGCGCCTCAATTCATACCACTCATACCCCTTTTGCGCGCCAAAACAGCTCATTTTTCTGGACGAGGCTGGAATATGCACACACGTTTTCTGTTTTTTCTTTTTGGTTTTGCTAAAGATACTGTATTTCCTTTAACATAAACCTAGAACCCATATTTCCAATTCACATTTAGCTAAATTGCGAATAAAACTTTGACAGATTTTACCATATTAGAGGGGCATCTGAAGAAAAGTTTTTTTCAGAACAAAATGGGCTTTGGGCTTTTTATTAGAAAAATGTCCGTATCTAAAACTCTACCGCTCTCCTCCAAAAGTCGCTACCCATTGAAACGCACCCCGCATCCTTTCCGATCAATTGTTTTGCTATGTTCACTTGTTATTCACCGTCTCGCTCATCCGCCGCTTTGGCTTACGCTATTTTACTCGCATTCTTCTAACAAAAAATTCCAACACACAGCACTCGCCCAAACATGACCGAAGAAATCCAGCCCTGCAAAATGCCCTCCAAGTCTCTCCGTCTTCGACTTCGTCTCACGGATGACTCGGCTGAAATTATCTCCAACGAAGAGCCAGCTGAAGACATCGAGACGACTTCAAACAGTCCAAACTTTCTAATCTGCAAGCAATTCCCTCCTCCCCAGCGCGCCTACATTCCCACACCAAAACGCGAAGACGAGTACGAAACCACCCCTACAGACCCTGACGCGCCCGCTCGGAATTTGTACTATCAACCCCTCCTGCCATTCTGCAGTGAGGCGTACTTTGCGCATCTTGAGCGTTTACTCTACACTCCGGCCACCTATATTCAGGGGTACTTGACCCCGCCGGATTTTGTCCCGGGCCGCCAGTTTTTTGAAGCTCCGGTTGAGAGGGTTATCGCTGAAGAGCCAGCTCCAAAATTGGCCTATATCATCAAACCTAAGCCAAAGCCGCTGGATTTTGAGACTCATTTTCCGCGCTGCGAAGTGAATCTTGACGAACTGGAGGCAAGGATGAACCCACCATACGATGCTACTCGTGGACCTATGACTAGAGGAAAGAAGAGAAGGCTCGAAATATTAGAAAGTGTGGATTAAGACTAACGACGGCACGATATTGTGGGCTAGTGTAGGTAAATCTCAATTAACTCATCAATCTTATCAATTTATTAATCAAAAAAATACTACTCCTGAAGCAAAAATTATAATAAAGACGTAAAGTTAACTCAGAATTATCTTTTTTTCAGAACCGACGAGTATTTACGTCCGAGAACGATTCTCTGGACTCTTCAAAATCAACAACCCCCAGTGGTCACTATGTAAGGCGCACTGGGTAAGTATTATTTACCTCTATACTTTTGTAACTAATTTAATAATTATCTAATTTAATTAATGCTCTCACTTTAGCTCGCGCAATGAAAGATCCCCAGTCCCATCACCAATGCGTAATCAGAGTCGAAGCGGTAGGTTAAATAACATATTTTTGGGGCATTTGATACTTAAAATTTTGTAATGTTTTTAGGAAAAGATCATTTTAGCCTCACGCTCGTCTCTCACCATCTTGCACCCAATCCAATTCGAAAATGTGACCTCCCAGTCGCAGAAGGGTCGCGGTACGCCAGATACGCACACGAAGAATAAGGATTCGGAAGCTGTGTACCATCAGGTAAGCTATTGACTGGTAGTAATAACTACTTACCTTCCTCGTTACAGATGACCTCATCTGCGATGAATGCCCTCGCCTACGTCTCTGAAAATCTCAGCTCAAACCTCAATCTCCGCGACGGTGCCATCCCGAAACCTGAACATGTCGACTTCAACCACTTCACCATCAGTAGCCCCATACCATTGCTAACAAAGGGACCATGCCTCTTCTATGAAGCTTCCCTCCCGAGGGGCCGCCAAGGAGACTTGCCCGTCATTTTAATGGTAATCACCCAAATCCAAAACAATAATTTCCCAATTTTCGATTGCCCCATCAGCTCAATACGGCCCATTGCGCCGTCGCTCCGATCTGGGGCTCCCCGCCCTTTTGGAGATTGAAGATCATGATGGATCGATTTCATCGTTTTTGAGGGTGTGTTGGGAGTTGATCTTCTAATTATCAAACCATTTCAGAACTCTCGTGCTCATTCTGGCGCCGCACCAATCAGAAATCCCAAAGCTGTCGTGATGAACCACCACTACCTCTTCAGCCTTCACTCTCTGGCTGCACTTAATCTCAGCAAGGTTTGTCTTAAAACTCCAGAATAATGTAAACCCATTTATTTTTAGAAATTGAGCGCCAACGATCAGGAGAAGCACGTCGCCTACATTATGATCCAACTCCTCGGAGCGCTGAAGAACATTCAATCAGATGCTATTGAGCATTTGAGCACGAACTTTAAGGTAGGCGACAAAACTTAGAAAGGGATTCGGAAGTGTGGGTTAGTTTAAAAAAAATCAAACCTTTCCAGGAGATTCTTTTGGCATACCGGGAGACAAATCTTCAGGGCCATTTCTATACAATTCCGGAAAATCCACGACTTCTGTTTTTATCGGTAATTTTTATTTCATGGTTAAAAAATTCAAACGAAATTGAAAAATGTAAATCGTAATTATTTTAATTTTCAGGAATCGCTGGGCAACGAGTTGGACACTGGGGAGACCGAGTACGTTGGGCTGTGCCGCTATGCATTAAGGTACCATATAAATTATTGCATGTGTATAACTTTATATTGATTATTATGAATAGTAAATCTCCAAAAATACATAATTTCAGGGCCCTCTGCACCCTCCTCCACCACAAAATGGATGGTCGTGCCCCGCAGCTGAAAGACGAGACCTAGTAAGTCGAAAAATTTAATAGCCATTTGTTTTGCTTGCTGGCCTTGCTTCTTTAATTGTTGCTTTATTTTCAGCTACTCTCGTGCCCTTCTCGCCTGTGGAAAGGAGCTTGAAGCAGATCGGGGCGGAAGTTTGACCCGCGCCAAAAATATCCTCGAACTTACCATTTTCTCCCCGCAAACTGTAGGTTTACAAAGTGTATCTGGCCTTTATATCCACTTTATATAATATTTTCATAATTTATTTATTTTGTTCTTTATAGCGTTTCGACACCGAGTACGCAGCAAAATTGTGGCTCGACGCTCAGCGGGCTGATTGTTTGCAAAGCATTGTGAGTTCTACTGGCAATTTAGTTAAATTAAATAATTTCAGCTACTCTAGAAAATAAGCTATAGCATCATTAAGCATAATTTCAATATATTTACTTTAATTTTAGGTCCGTCGCCTGGTCGATACTCCAGAGAACTGGCCGGTGGCTGACCGTCTTCGTGTCGATTATCTGCTCAGCATCACCCCTAAAGGCCTCCAAATCGCCTACCACACCATTGCCAATACCCATTTCTAACTGCTTCACTGCCCCTTTAAAATATTTATTCTCTATTTTGTGCAATATCCTCGTTTTAAAGGCACTGGCAAGGCATAAATCTACAAGCCCCAAAATCCAGATGTCGATCCATGCCATCATAGCCCCTTTAAACCGTCAAATACCTTAAATTTGGCAAATTCCTCTAAAAACAACCAACATACCCAGATTCCCCAAATTCCAGCGCCCCAAAATGCCGAATTATCCCGATTTTTTTATATTGCAACCGTTGTACTGGTTTTGCTCAAAACAACAAATTGAAGTGCTACATTACCAAATTATAAATGATGTCTATTAAACAATTTATTATCCTTAAAAGAGATGTTGTGACAGGTGTCTAACGGCAAGCCAGCAAAAGGAGTGTAGGAGATCAAGAATGAAATGGTCAACAGTGGTCGTGTGAAATTGGGAGGGTTTAAAGGTATTTGGAAGGCTTTTATTAATGGATCAACTTGATTTAGACCTCCAAAACCCTTTAAATCGCATGTATAAAGTGAAAGATAGGGCGCGCCACGTCGGGTGATAGAAAATGAAGGAAATAGGAAGGGCCGGAAATTGTTCCTAGAATAGATTCGGGGGGATTGGTTGGGTGCGGAAATCTGGTGGCTACGGAAAGTGGGGGAATTTTGCAGTGTACGGTATCACGAGAATTTTTTGGGGGGATGGGAAGGGTCAAGGGGAGTGCCCTGGAAATTAGGGGTTTTGGGAAATCCTTCGAAATTCAATGTCTATTACTGGGGAGCGGCCGGAGCGACACCCTCGGTACCGGGAGCCGCAGGTTGGACGGCAGACTGAAAAATTGAGGGTTGATTTTATGAAGTCTTGCTGGCACTGTCCCTTTAAAAAATAGAGAGTGTTGGAGTAAGTTAAATAATGATAATAATGAGTAGAACTAACCGGATCCTGAGCAGATTGGTCGACGCTCATGCCGGGAATGACCTTGCCGATGGCCTGTTGGGCTTGGCTGGCGTAGCCTTTCGTCGTTTCGGCTAAAATAATTTTATAGAACACGGATTTCAAATATGTTTTACCAGCCTTTTATGCATATGTTATTAGCAAAACTTTGGAAGCCGTAAATTCCTTACCGGCGGTGCCGACGACCTCCTTGGCCTTGTCGAAGATGGAGGAGAGGGCGTTCTTCTAAAAAATCCGGGTTATTTCGCGTTCTTAATCCATCCAAAAATTAACATATTTCTTAATCCTATTTTTTAATCACTCACCCTTTTTAACCCCCCTTCTTTAAAACCATTTTTAAGACCCAGACAACCCAGACCCGAAAGTCGCTCTGCCCTTCCCCCCCCCCCAACCCTTTCAAATCTCGGCCTAGTAGACCCCCGAGAGTCAGCCACAAAAATTGGGCACCCCTCGATGGGCCCCCGGGCCCACTCTCCCCCAAAATTCGAAATAGGGTCCCGGAGCGCCAAAAAGAGGGGGGATGGCTGTGTGTGGGGTCCGACAAAAGGCATCAGCGGGACCCTCCCGCACCTGGGGCCCCTACCCCTTCCGTTTTCTAGGAGGCTTCTGCTTCTCCTCCTCCACGTCCTCTTGCTCCCCCCAAAAACTATGGATTATGGAGAGGCTTCCGTCGGTTTGGGGGGCTTTCTCTTCTGAAATGCCCGCACCCCACGCCACTTCACTCCAGCAACCCATGGGGGTTTAGGCAGAGGCACATCATATGTTGGCTGAGGAGCAAGAATTGAGGTGAAAATGAGATTGAGCTAAGACTGTGCTCCCTGTGCGCTTTTTTTTGCTTTTCGTGGCTCGTTTTAGGAGGAGATACAAGGTAAAGTTTTTTTATAAAAAAAACTGAAAAATAAATCATGTTCTGAGAGCCGAGCTACTATAACATTTCCTCGAAATATCGGGGCTCCAGGATCTTTCTGATGATATATGCTATTTGCAAGCATTTTCTGGCATCTTTGACTTTGACTCAAATTAGTTACAACAAACTATACTCCAAAGTCTGGAAAATTTGCATTTTAACCGCAGATCCGGAGCCCCAGGATCGTTTCCGAGATTTCGATGATTGATTCTGATTTTGGTTTTATCTATAGTTTCTAGGCCAAAAGGGCTTACTTTTTGCAAAAAATCGAGGCTCCAACACCGTTTCCCTGACTTCCCAGCCCCTTTAATCAATTCCCCGCGCACCTCACCAAAGTCCCCGCCGTACATGTCATGTCATTTGTCCTTTCCCGTAGTGCCATGCCCCGCCGCCGCCAGCCCAGCGCTTAATTCTATTGGATGGGATGGCAAGCGAGCATTTGGGAGGGAGGGCAGAGCTGATGCTTGCCGTATGTATGTCCTTCTCCTCCTCCTTTCCTCCCTTCCTTCTATGTATGTGTGCGGATGTGTGAGTGGGGTGGAGAAAAGGCTCGGCGAGTAATTTGCGGGCCGATGCATCACCCCCCCCCCCTTGGTTGGGCCCCTAGCGCGAGCCCCCAATATCTCTGCTGCTCACCCCGGATGGGGGTCCGCCGGTGAAGGCCAAGGGGCCACCACAGGGCTTTTTGATCTTGGGAAATGACTCTTGGGGGAGGCTATATGTCGAGGCGGGCTAGATATTGGTAATATGTTGTAAATGGCTAGTAGCATTTGCATTGAAATTAGGTTTCCGGTCGAGAAATTCGAATAAATTGGAAGGGTAGGTAATTGGGTGATTTTAGAGGTTAAATACGGCTTCATCGAAAAACTTGGAAGGGGCTTCGTCTAATTGAAAATTGGCTATTTGTTTGGGGTTGGAAAAGGCTTCTGAAAACCCTAAAAATACCAACTCTCTCTCTCTCTCTCTCTCTCTCTCTCTCGCTAGCTCTCTCTCTAGCTCTTTCTCTCTAGCTCTCTCTCTAGCTCACGCTCTTTCTCTCTCTTTCTCTCTCTAGCTCTCTCTCTCTCTCTAGCTCTCTCTCTCTCTCTCTCTCTCTTCTCTAGCTCTCTCTCACTCACTCTCTCTTTATGCTTTGAAAATGAATCGAAAGTTTTGAGAAGCAACTAGCCCTCAGATTCTTCCAAGCTGGCTCTGAACTTAAGAACTATGTATTACTGTATCTATATCATCTACAGCAGGAAATTTTTAGTATGTTGCTTACTTAAATATTAAGCTAACCCTTCAAATCTCGTATAAATAACCTAAACAAAAACACAAAGCAACATCGCACTCCGATAACGCACCCAAAACCCCCTTGAAAAAACAACTCACAGCAGCATCAGCAGTTCCGGCCATTTTCTTACTTCTTTTCGGTTGGTCTGAAGCTGGTAGAGGTTTTGATGGTGGAAAGGGACGGATTGGGGGGAATGGAGATCAGAAGGGAAAGACCCAGACGTGGATGGAGGAGGAGGAGGAGGAGGGCGGGGGCTTCTGCTCGCTCAAGCTGGGCCCTCTATGGGCCCTCCCTCTCTTCCGTTGGTCCCTAAAAAATCGATCGAAAAAGGGAGGGTTGGGGGCGGTGGACGGGCCTTGTGTGGGCCTTCCTTCTTTTCCTCACATCCAACGATAAAAAAGAAGGGGAGGCGAAAATCCCTGGAATCCACAGAGACACCAGGGGCTGGCTGTGTGGATTGGGGGGTTCGTTGGGTGGTATTTCTGGTGGAAAGCCAATTTGTTGGATGGGGTTTTTTTACGGGAAGTTGAACCCAAGAGCTAATGATGAGTCTGAAATAGACATTGTTAAAGGACTGAGAAGTCTCGAACACCCGCCCCCGCGTTGAATACTGGAACTATGATATCAAAGACGGTCGAAACGCGTCCGCGACAAGTTTTTTCAGCCACTGCTTCGAGGTGATACTGTGAAATCGCGTCAATTTGCAAATTTCGAGGTCATTTCTGGAATCCCTGGGGAACTACGAGGATTTTAGCTGTTTTAATCTACAAAGTGCACACATAACGATCGAAATCGATGAATTAAAGGGATGCCGACGGCATCGTCAATCGGTTACGCGCTGGAAAGAAAATGCTTCTGCGCCTCTCCCCTGGGCGCGCCCTCTCCCCTGTTGGCTACTTGCCAATTTGTTGATGGGGAGGATCGACACATGCCGTCGGCAGCCCTTTAAGGGCTTTATAAGGGGTTACGATCGCTTATTTTCATTTCTTCCAAATCGCTTCGACGAACCTCATTTTGTCGAAATAGCATTTTGTCCAAATATAATTTTGTCGAAATTTCAATGCGCTGCATTTCAATTTACTGAGCGTAAAATGGAACGCTAAATAAACTAGGCGAAAAAGGCATCTAAATCTGCAAAAAATGATATTTCGACAAAATTAAATCGATTACGACATGTAAGGCCCATGCACCAAAGGGTCGTGTTTGCCGGGAAACATTTTTTCTCAAAAATGTAGCTGTTTTTCGCGCATGGCGTAATCAAATACGACCGCTTACTGTAGCTTACTGTACTGTACATAATTTAGCAAAACATAGGCAAAAAAACTTCATAACTACGCTCTTACCATCGCTTTAAAGGAATGGTGACATATTTCATGAGAGCTTACGAAGTACACCGAAATACATTTTCTTTTATAACCAATACATTTATTCATCCATAATATCTACATAAACATAGCTAGCCAATATATTTCTAACCGGGGAGGAGCACAGAAGAGAAAAACACACACCGAGCATTCGATCATATCGTGAAAATGGCACTGTAATGGAATGCTGTCAGGGAAAGCAGTGAGGGGGCAACGGAATTGACGGGAAATCAAAAATAAAAGGCAATATACAAAAACCAAGTGTTGAGAATATTTTTCTTATTTTTTCGCTAATAAGCCCAGCATTGGATGGGTGAAATGTTGTGAATTCTGGAATTAGAATATTAGTTCTAAACCGACGTGAACAAACCTGTAATAGTTGTTGGAGGAGTAGTAGATGCATTCCAGGATTTGCATTGGCCAATGAGTTTAAGGCAAAAGGCTAAATTTTATGAGTTTAATATATATCCGCTATAAGTCGCTAATCTTCAAAATTTAACGTTTTTTTACATTAAATAACTATACCTACCTTTTGCAAACTTTGCAGTTGAAGCTCAGCCCGTTCAAATTCCGCTGGAGCCTTTCGTTTCCGTGGTGCTTGCTCAGAAAGCCCGGATTTCTAGAAAAAAACTTAATTTTTGTATAAGTTACCAGCTTACCTCTGAAACACCACCTTCTAAATTCTGCAACCTAGATTCCGCAGTTTCCGGCATCCGTTGAAAGACGATTTGTGATGTGGAGGGCAATACAAAAGGCATAGGCGGTCGGGCGGACTAAATTACTGTTATGTTAATGGAAATAAAGACCACCAAATGAGGGAGGTACTGTAGGCGGTGGAATTTGGAGAATGCCCCGCTTTCCGTGGCCGCAAGGGCTGAGGAGTCGGAGATGTGGAGTTTGGGGTTGGTGTTCATGGAGTGGCGATTTCTGAATAATGCAAAAAAATGTAATTAAAACTCAGTTATTTATTATAGCCGCGCAATCTTTATTAGCTAGGGATTATCAGTTATATCGAACCTCCGGTCCAAAAACCATAACATGCCAAAAACCGAATAATTTAAGAAAACCGCTGGAGGGTTAGTCATTTGAATTAAGCAGGTTTTGCCTGTTTTTTCGGATCCCAAGAAAATGCAGTTTTAATTGTAATAATGCTGCTGAATTTTAAGCAAAACGCTTTGCATAAAAACTCACCGACTCCGCCGGCTGCTAAATTCCTTCCCGCATCCCGGTACCGTACACCGGTGCATTTCTTTCAGGTGCACTGCGGATGTGTGGATTTTTAGGGCACCCTGAAAATTTGAATGAGCGTTCCTTGTCTTTCTTAGCTAAGCAGCTATAACGGGTTGTTACCGTACCTTGTCACAAAACGTTTTGTTGCAAATTTCGCAAAGCACCCGTCTCTTCGCGGCTGATGCTGCTCGGTCAAGTGATTGCTGGAATTATATTCAAATAGAATAAGATGTTTTATTTTAAATCTGACTAAAAGACACAATATGATACGAGAGACAAAACTAATCGATGTTAAAACGACGGAAAAGCACCCTAAACTCTGAACCCCTACCTAAAATTAATATCATGCTTTAGATACAGCACCCGGGGACTTACCGTATCATCGTTATCCCTCTCTATCTTCTCGATATCCGATGATTCCTCAATTTCCCGCTCGCTAGTTGTTTCGTGCTACAAAAATACGTTATTTATTATGGTTGTAACCTACTTCCAAAAGCATATCATCCAGCTTACAACTGTCCGCATCACTGGACGTTGAAGTTGACAATGGGGCTGGAATTTTCGAATTAACTTGCACTACATAAGTTTCATTCAGTTTACATAATTTGTATCTCTTACCATTTCTATCTTGGAACGAAGCGCCAAGGAGGTTTTGGACGTGAAAAGGGAGTACCGGGGGCCACTGAAAATTTTAGTAGATTTTTCGAGCCTTGTAAGATTGGGCTTTGTTTAATAAATTGATTAAGGATTTACTTTGGTAAAAAAGCCGATCAGGTTACCTTGTTCGCCAACACGGGTGTGTTTAAGAATGAAGTCGATAGCGGCCCGATCAGTTCTCGGCAAACCGGGAAATTGACGAGTCGGTCCATTCCTGGAATCTATGTAAATTAGACGATATGAAGCTTTCGGGTTACATAAAAGCAGGAAATAGTATAATTTGATAGTTAAACATCGATAACACTTGAGTAATCCTTTAAGCCAATTTTTGAAGCTAAGGGCTCGGTTTAACCTGTCTAAATTCCAAATAATATGAGGCACAAACTGAATTCCCCCAATTCCCATACCCTAAAGCCAGTTCCCCTGGCCCACCCAGGGTGCTTCGAAGAGCTTTTCACCCACTGCTCTTCCTCGTCGAAGGCAAATGTGGTCGTATCGAGGTTTGACAGATGACACAATTCCAAAAATTGGCCCTTCGATAGACGGGGGCCCGGTGCAGCACATACGAGGGCCGGTCGAGGAGGCCATCTAAGACGACCCAATTCTGGGTAGAGCGGAAAAGGAGGGTATCCTGCTGGATACGGGACGATCCTTTTGACCGATGGTGGGTGCTCGATCAGGGTGTGGAGGGGGGGGGGGGCTTCATTCTCGACCACCCAGGCTGGGGAAGAGAGGGACGGGAGGAGAGATCGTGGATTCCAGCACATAAGAAGTTCAGACGTATGAGGAGGAAAAGGTTTAGAGTGAGAAAAAAATTTTATAGTCATTAAATTCTGAAAATGCGTTTTTAGGACAACTGGCCTCTTGCCTGTTATGCTCCTTTTAGAAAATGAATATGCATCCCTCATGAACATAATCATATCCGAGTTAATGCTCTAATTAAAAGAAGAGATTAAAATGTTTTAAGCTTAAAAGCGGCCGATTTAAATTGTTTTATCAGGGCAGGAGGCGCCTTAGAATCCACCGGAACTACTGTATCTCAACGCTAGAGATCTTCTATTACTTAAAAATACGGTATCGAGATAACAGGCTAATTAGAATCAAAAGCAAAACACAAGAAACGCGTGGTAAAAGAATCTATTTTTCTTGAGGTGTGTAATTTGAATCCAAATTATTCCACTATCCCGGCGTTGACGCTGTGCGCGTAACGTGGCTATTACATTACTATACCTACACAGTCTTTTAACCAGAAAGATATGGAAAAACATGGTACTTTATAACGCTGTGAACTTTAGAAAACGACAGTCAACATCCAGCAATGTGTCGAGAATTCAGCGGGCGGTCGTCGAAGGTGGGAGAAGCGCAAAAAAGGGGGCGGGGTCGGGACCGGGCGTCTCGCCCAATTATGGACGTCGCTGCCTACGATCCCACGGGATTCATAGGGTCCCGGAATTCTGGTTGCAGATGCAAATTTGTTTTTTAGGAATTTTGATACAGGAACGGAAAGAATAAGCAAATTCTGAGGTACTAGGAATACAAGTCTTGCTATGGGCGGGTCACCAACTCGCGAATTTTCAGCCAATGGTTGAGGTATTTATGCTTATTTTCATAAGTGGCGAGGTACCGCAAAAGGCAGAAAAATTATGGAATAGAAGGTTTTCACATTTCAAAAAATATTTTTACCTTAAATTTCAATATTAGCAGAATAAGATCATGTTCGTTAAACCAGGTTTGCAGCGCCGAGCCGAACACTGCACGTAAAAGGCTAAAAATAACTGAATATAGCCATACTGTATGTATTCTAAACTTCCTTAACCAACAACAACGCTACTCTAGACACCTAACGACATCCCACCCTTCGTCAGTGACACCAAAATTGGTGGCCCTTTGAATTTCGCGGCCGTCTCAAGCCGCCAATCTGCAATTACAAGCCGAGCAGGACCCAGGTCTAAGATTCGCCCAGTCAAGCGTACTTGGTGTCCTAAATACTGGGTGGACTTCTGCGATAACTGTGATGCTGGAAAAGGAGGTTATTTTGTCTGGACGCAATTTCACGGCGGCTACAGTATACCTGTAATGTGACGGGGCGACCGTCTCATCGCTCGAGAATACCGTGGCGCCCGCCACAATATTGGGAAAGAAGGGGGAGAAATAGAAAACCGGGGGAATGCAGGGAGCAATAGGCCTTTTATGTAGGATTTTGGAAATGGAAAAAAGTTGTTTTTAGCACGGGTAGTTCGTAGCGGGCCGAGATTTATTCAGAAATTATGTAGAAAGGCTTACAGGGCCAAAAAAGTCTGATCCCGGGTTTTATGTTAATTTAGTTAGTGCCGATTTAGCTTTGCCAATAGGTTCGACGAGTGTAGCCAGGAATTGACTTCCTGTCCCCTTTAAAGGGTCGGGAAGGCTAAAGCGAATTAACATAAGATCTCGATTAAATTTCAAAATTGCATCTGATCTACTCCCTCTTTCCTGGGCGCTCATCTTTCTCTCTCTCTTCTCTCTCTCTCTCTCTCTCTCTCTCTCTCTCTCTCTCTCTCTCCTGGTTTTTGCTTAGCGTTACCCGCGCTTTCCGCCGAGTTGAGAGTTCATGTTACTGAAATATCCAAAATTCGCGCATCCACCCCTTTCACCCCCTAAAGTGCGCCTAGGGGGTCATCTGTCGTGTAGCTGGCCAGTCGTGTATTCTCAGCGTTAGAAGGGAGGAGAAGCCGGGGTTGGGGTGTTGAGGTGAGGACATCTTCTAGAGGGACCCCCGGGGACCCATTCCCGTGGCCCGCGACCCGTTCCCGATGACAGGCCATTCCCCACGGGACCCCCTACACCATCGCCATGGCCATCCTCCCAATCCTTAGGACATGCGCTGAAAAGCTGTGTCGGGGTTAAAAGTACTGACGACAGCTATTGACACCGTTGGGAGTCAAGTGTTTTTTTGAAAAGGACTCTATAAAAAACTCCTGTTGTATACATAGATACCGTAGCCCTTAAATTAGTTTTTCAGGGGGTACTGACAGCTACGGATTCAAAAAAATTAGCAGTAATATAAAAGACGATTTCTACGATCGAATACTGTGAAACCTAAGACTCTGCGGATCGCGCATTAAGAGAGGCAGAAGCGCGTTTAAGCATATCGGCATAGCGCTAAACCGAAAAAAGTAAAACTTTAATAAATTTACAATCCGAAAACGATTTTTAGCTTGTCTGCATTGAAACCACGTCCCTTTAAAATTACGAAACAGCAAAAATTGTAAAATGAATAGCATTGACGACCTGTTCAACGCCCGCCCTGGGCGGCACATAACCCATCTGTTTCGCGGTTTAGCGCGACCCAGGTCAAAAAATTTTCGGTGGCATATGCGGTGGCTTCTTCCGGCCGCCTTTCGAGGCCTACCTAATGGGTACACGAACACGTGCCCCCAGCGTCGTATGGTAGTTAGGGGGGGGGGGGGGGGGGGTGGGTGATTCGTAGCATAGTGTACTTAAATGGGGATGGAAATTAAGAAACGAGTAAGTGGATGAGGGGATTATGGAATATGGGTTGGAAGATTTGAAAGAAAATTTGCTATGAATGGGGGAAAAATAGCGAGATAGCTAGTTCGAGAGAGAGGATGAAAGAGTGAAATAGAGAGCGGGAGTGAGAGCGAGCGAGATAGCGAGAGAGCGAGGAAGAGGATGAGAGAAAGAGAGGGCGAGACAGAGGGCGACAGAGAGAGGGAGAGAGAGAGCGAGAGAGAGAGAATGGGTGAGATCAGGAGAGAAACGGAGAGTAACGAAAAGTAGCCGACCTCATTATATAAAAATTATAGAATACTATTTGAGCGTCCTGACGAACTGTGAGCATCGAAGTCTAGAAGCAAACCAGAGCAAGAGAGAGAAAGATTGAGAAAAAGAGAGACAGAGCCAGAAAGAGAGAGTGACGAAGAGAAGCCGACCCCATTTATGACGACTTTTCCCATCGAGAAATGGTTATAGACTGCTGGACAGGTGATGATGGCCGGGAGAAGCAGTACCCCCTGCCGACCACCGGGGACCCTGTAAACCGTGGGAAATGGTGGGCAGCCCCTCGCACCAAGATTCATCAACATTCAAATCACGAATTAATTCTGGGGGATATGTTAACTGAAAAATTTGCATATTTGCATGGCTTCTTGATAGCCTCAGGTGTCTTGTTTTTATTATATCTATATCTATTTCTATCAGTGGAAGAGTCCTTCTTGATGCTTAATAAATCACAATGCCGTACCTGACATTTCCATACCCTTACGATTAATACATTAGCCGACCTTTCCAACAACAAAACTAAAATAATTGAACAGTATTCAACACCCAGCCATGACACGCGCCAAAACAAAAGCACCACCAACCAGCCATCCGGGACTGGGGCACCAAGTATGAATGTGCCCTCGGGGGCATCCATCCCCCGGACGCAATGCTAATTTCTCGGCCTTTCCGGGGGCAGTGTTGGTGTTAGCTGAATGGGGCGACGATCGGGAATGGAACGGGGTGCTACTCATCCGCCCAAGAAAGAAGCCATCACTAGCCACATACAGGAAATGGTACTACATCCGGCACGACAGTCGTGTTGGACTGTTGGGGGATGGGGAAGGTATGGAAAACCGATAAGGAATAGGTAAAGCACCTTAGATAGATACTGTATTCGAGATGAGCTTTGTCTGTAAAGTGACTAGAAAACATAAATATCTACCCCTGAATTGACTAGGTCTCGACAATGACTCATCTTTCCGAAATACTATATTTAATTTTTTTAGGACCGAGTTAGGTACGACTTTTCGTTAAAATAACACAACGTACGATATTTGTGATTTTAAAAATTTTAAATGGTCCGAGAATCACCCTTTCGCTTGAACTGGGTATCGACAGCCACAACTGGCGCCAAAAATGCATCGAAGGTACAAAATCTTCTATAAGTATCTTAAATTCAACATTACTTCTTTGACTAAAACCTATCTAGGTCCTGAGAATCGACTCCTAAACTCGAATGGGTATCGACAATTTTACTGTGTCAAAATGCGTATCAAAATATTTAAAGCTTTGCATAGAAATCTTAAAAGCTATCTGCCATACCCGCTCCAAAGCAACAGTGATTACCCCATTTTAGGAACCCTTTAAGCTCATAAAATCATACATCCGCACCCCCAGAAAAACTTACCCATCCCCGGCCAAGCACAACGTGGCCCATCATCGGACAGCCGAGGGCGGCGAAAAGTGTGGCCGAATGGGAAGCGGGGCGATAAATCTGGGCACTCATTTCCTGGGCTCACGCAAAAGGCAAGGAGGGCCACTGGGCCACCGGAAAGAATGGCCACCGAATAGGTGCCCTCCTCAATGCTAATCGCACGATCTAGTCCTAGGATAAGGTGGCTACCGAACGAGGGCGCGCCGGGTAAGGGATTTTTGGGCTTGAGTTCTTAGCTGGAACTATGGTATCCGGGCTCGGTAGGGAACTGTGGAAATGAATGTGACATTTTCTGGCTTTCTAAAAACGTTTGGCATTTTCTAGATGTTCAACGCTTATTTTAAAGCGCAAAATTTAACATGGAAACCCGGAAATTAGCATGCGGATCTCACATACAACTGCCATTGCCAGAGCTTTCGGCTATAAAAACCTGGATTTTTTGCTTTGGACATTCCAAAACATTTGCCTTCTGATTTTCCACCATCAAAACATCCTACCGTACCCTCCCCCAACGTCTCTTCACTGGCGACCCAAGAGCCGTCGCGAGAAGTGGCCGGGAATGGGGTCCCGGAGGGATTCCCGTTGGGACCAACACCCATCCCCCTCCTGCTCTTCTCTTCCTCGAAAAACTGGAGACGCCGAGGCGATGACAGCGGAGACAAATCACGGAACGTCTCCCCTGGGGACACTTCGCTCCGTTCATCCCCATTTTTGGTCTTGCCCTCGCGGGTTGAAGGGAGGGTCACATTCTGCAGCTAGAATATGGGGTGGGGTTTAAAGGGATGGGTAAGAAATTGTTATGGATTTGATAGGCACTGGATTTTGCTGGTCCGTCCCTTTAAAAGGAGCCGGAAAAGAGATTACCCCCCAGAATGCGCCACGCCAGACTCAGGCTTCCCTTTTTTTCGGCCACAAACAGATGGAAGTTCGAAAGTATTCCCTTGCCCTGCCCATTAGAGGAACAGTAAGGCTCACAATATTAAAGCTTAACTCAATAAAAAACAAAAACCGAATCAAACCCAACGCCAACCCAACCAATTGTTGCTAAACAACCGCCGATTGGGTGAGTCGTTCTGATCGCTCAGCAGAACGCGACGTTTCCCCCCTTTTTCCGGCCGAATGGCGACATTTTTTCGTGTTCGTACAGCAACTGTCCCCTGGGCCCCCTATCTGGCCCCACTCTGGACTGAGGAACCACTGTTCGGACTCAGCGATGGATAAGAAAGACCGAAAAAAGGAAACGAGTGATTGGGTGAAGCTGACACTCTTCGGATTAGGGGACGGAGGGTGGACGAACATGTGTTCTCAGGTGCCAAAATGTTGTGAGGGGAGCATGGGATGAAGGGGGACAGGGACCCTAAGGACAGGTTCCTCATTTTGTGGCCCAACAATTGTCAGGTCGGGTTGGGGAGGGTATGTAGCTTTCTGGGGGTTTAAATGGAGCATGACAGGGGGGTGCGGGGAGTTTAGGTCCTGTGAAATACACTTACGCCTTTGAACCTGTCCAGGCCTGCGTCGGGATTTTTTAATTAATGAAAATGCCTTGATTTGCTGTCGGATGCGTAAAGATAAACTTAAACGTGCTCATAAGACTTAGCGTCGGCTAAGCCAGCCAAGCCAGCTACTAAGCCAGCTAAGCCAGCCAAGCCTACTAAGCCTACGCAAAAGCTTAAGCCTAGAATTTTTTTTGATAGCTCCATTACAGTCGTATTCTGCGCATTATCCTACTGTATATAAAAAAAGAGTGTCTGTGTGTGTGTCCGTGCCACTTTGCATGCAACTTCCGTCATTCTGTCCGGAGGATATCTCGGAAGGGGAAGGTTTTTAAGGTATGCTTGATACGTCATTAGATGCGTAATGGCCTGGAGATGACTGCACATAGAAAAGATTTTGCAAAATCAGCTATTTACAACATTCAATTTAAGTTTTTCTAAAATTTTCAGGCACCTTCTTTGTTAGGGATCAATTAACATACACCGGAAGTGGTAATCGCCCATATAATGGGAGAGAGGACGTGGTTTTCATTTTTTTGTCATCTGAATTCGTGAAAATTATGTAAAGTGAAGAATTTTATGGGATCAGACGGGGCCAGGGTTGAATCGCGCAGCGGCTTTTCAACCCTGGTAACAAGCATAAAAACCCCGATCCATTGTCCAAACTGCAAATATTTTTGAATATGCTTGCTTAGCAAATTTTGTTCAAATAAACTTCTTCAACGGCTTTGTTTTATCGTATCAAAAATCAATCACTCGAATCCCACGGTGCCGTACGCCAATCCCCCCAAAATTCCACCCCAAAAATTACGCGGAACCGGCTGGAACGCCTTTTTCTGCCGTGAAAGTTGCAGAACACTGCCGCCTGGGCGCCCCGGTGCGACGAGGACACCCATAAATTCGATGATCGTTTTTCCGTTCTTTTTCAGCGAGCGTTCCCGGCTGCCGACTGACCCATTACACCCGGGCTCGGATTGGGCTGTGACAACGGCAAAAAGGCAATTCTACGGTATAAAAAACGGTAAAATGCAGATGAGACTGTATTCAAATTTCTATAACATTTGAATACGGTATCAGGGCAGAATAAGCCGGATTTTGAACGAACGCAAGCCCGCTTGCGAACTCAAACTTAAAATCTGGATCGAAGGCAATTCTTAAAAATATGAGAATCTCGGCTTAGTTAATTTTACAGTATGCTACTCCTCTTACGGGTATTCTAATTATTCCCGAACAATAATTAATCAAAGTTTTTCCCAATTTTGTTAAATGCGGTGGCAGATCGGGTCTATTTCATGCCTACCGACATTAATATATACTTTTAAAGACACAACGTTGCTTCAGGAAATTTGGCGCACACCGGAAAACAACACTGTTTTTAGTATAGTATCCAAAACCCAAAAGCACCCTGTGCCCTTCCTATCACAAAACCATATGATCCTATCGGCTCCTCCTGTTTGTAGGGTTGCCCCATTCCCGGTCTCCCCCCAACGGAGGAAGAACCCCTAATTAGTAGGTTTTTCTATGGCATACGGGACCGTCTAAAGGAGCCGAAAACCCGTTTCCAACCACCCCCCCTCCGCCAATCTGTGCCCTTCCAGGCTTAGTCCCCTCCACCTTGGGCTTAAATTGCCCTTTTCCGGTCGTCCGGTTTTGCTTGTAAATTGTGGGTACCTGTTCGGAGGGTGGAAAATCGAAAAACTACCACGTGGTGATATCAGCTAAAATAGATCGCGCATTAGCTTGGTAAACCGGAAGAAAATCTGCATTCATGGTAAGCGCACGCACGACGATCCCGTTCGCTACCCACAGTTTCCAGAATTTTATTGGTAAATCTATTAAATATTGCTTTTTGCCGTTTTTTTTTGTTGATATACGGTGACTAAATTCGCTTTTCACCAAAAAAAATCAAATTTTCAAGCCACGAAAGTATTAAACTAAGAATCAGCAAGCGTTTTTACATTTATTGCCGCGTAAATTGAAAGTTTTCTACACCAAGATTTCTTGGAAAATCGACCTAAAAGGTGGAAAAACGGTGGCGACAATCTTTTGCCAAAATAGAAGAAATTGTAGAAAACTAAATTTAAGGTCTTTAGACAGGTTTGACGTACCTATCCTGCAATCCTGCCTATACAAATGCCTAAGTATACGATAATCCCAAGCATTGCCTCATACCAACCCATCATCATCTTCTTTGGCTTCTTCTTTATCATCACCCAACAGCTCCTTATCCAAATCCGGCAGCCACCAAATGACGGGTTAAGGAGGTGGAAGAACGTGGGGAAGGGCCGATATAATGGGCGGGAAGGGAACCGTTTTTGTGGTAGATCGGAACGGGTCATATGCAGGCTATTCAAACGACAATCCCTTATCTAGGCACCAGCCATTCTTACCTGAGCCTCATTCTACCTCCACGAGCTCGTCGAGGGCTTTAAAGAGGTGCTGAAGGCATCGACTCTAGATTTTTTTTATTTTGTTTATGCGCAATTCTTGTGTGATCCTGTACAGGGTGCACGAAGTCTGTGCGTAGGCCTGACTCTAACCCTTAAACATGAGCTGAGCATAACCTTAATCCAAAGCTATTCTTAAGTCTAAACTTGGCTCAAAGCGTGAGCCTAACCAGAAGCTTACCTTTCGCTAGGTCAGCGTCTCCCACTGATTCAAATTTTGGGTTAGGTAGATTTTCAGCGCCTGTTCATCGGCGTCACCAGGAAGTTTAAGAGTTGGTTGCTTTTTTGTCGATTTTGCTTAAAATTTTAATTTTGCGCTTTTCCAAAGGTGCCATTTAGTGATGCTAAATTTTATAGATGCCCAGAGACTAATTTAACCCTTCATGGGACTTCGTAGACTTGAGCCAACCCTGTAAACGCATCAAGGAATGCAACTTTGTGGACCTACACCTCTCTACCTTTCCACATTTTCCACCTAGCTACTATTCACAGATTCGTGTTTGCACCCTCACCCTCATTTTTCTGCCCGGTTTTCCCAGACGCTGCCATGTAAATCGCCACCCGATGGTAGTGCGGTGGGTCTACTCCCACCGGGATACGGTGTTTCAATCCGAAAAAAAGTCATCCCCAGGCCCCTCCGGGCACTTTTCGGCTTTGCCGTTGCCAAGCGGTAGGGATAATCCGTGCTTCCTTCCGAGGAGGTGGAGCCGTCATTAGTATCGGTAGCTGCTGCTGCGTTTATACCAGTCTTCTTGCTCGCCGGGAGGGAGCACTTTTTTCGGCTTATGCCATGGTTGTGCGTGTGTCGCGCCCCCGAGATGATGCTGGAAGTAGTAGCAGCCAGCCCTCAACACCACCACAGCATCTACCCCACTCCCATAAACTGGTCACTTTGTCTTGGGTGTTGTAGCCGAGAAAAGGGGGGTGAAGAGGGCCGGCTAAAGGGGTGGGGACACGAAAAAAACGGGTATCCCGCCCCAAAACTCCTTACTCCGCCATCCACTACCCCGCCCCCACCCACACACAAACGCATGTAGCCATCATCATCACCAGCCGCATAGTTCCCTCAAAAAGATCTCGGCATTTTGGGGCTTCCTTCCGTACAACTACTCTAAATATAACCGCACTATTTTTGGAATTTTGTACTTTGAAGACTAAATGTTACTATTATATACTCTGTTGTTTTTACAACGTTCTAATATTCCAAGGTTTCTATTTTATTTAGAAGCTTCATCTAGGCTTTTAGACTTCAGAGCTTTAAAAAATTCTAATTTTCTAGACCTTGATTTAACCTGGTTTTTTATTTGCAAACGTAAAGTGAACCTTTATACCCAAAAGCTTTACAAAATTCTTGCATCTCACAAGGGAACCTCAAGTTGGCACGGTGGAATTTCGAAAAACGCTCGCGGCTACCCCTGGGTTTTCGACTATGGCGATTCCAACCCTCTAGTCAGAATTTCCTTAATGGACCTGTGGACAGAGATACAGCACTTCCGGAAAATGATAATTTACATCCGAAAAATTAGCATTAGCGATAGGTTTATGAGGCCCTCCCATCACTATGGAATCATCAGTTGAATGGCCGAGTGGTAAGCGACTCACTTGATAGAATGCTGACGAGGGTTCGAACCCGCTCACGATTTTTTTATTTTGCTTTTTGACCGGAACTTTCTGCCCAACTCCAAGTTTTGGTTATTTTTTTTGGAAAATTCGATCTTTTTCTGAAATGTCTAAAAGCGTTAGCGAAAAAAACAAAAAATGCAAAAAAAATCTCATCCGACTGGCCCATTTGTAAAAAAACGGAGTTGGGATCACCCAGCTGTTCGCATAATTTTTGCGAATTTTTGAGGCTTCTTAGGAGTAGTCAGCCTGGAACCATAACCAAAAATTTTTTATAGTAAAAATCAAAAGTTAGAGTTGGGCAGAAAGTTCCGGTCAAAAAGCAAAATAAAAAAATCGTGAGCGGGTTCGAACCCTCGTCAGCATTCTATCAAGTGAGTCGCTTACCACTCGGCCATTCAACTGATGATTCCATAGTGATGGGAGGGCCTCATAAACCTATCGCTAATGCTAATTTTTCGGATGTCAATTATCATTTTCCGGAAGTGCTGTATCTCTGTCCACAGGTCCATTAAGGAAATTCTGACTAGAGGGTTGGAATCGCCATAGTCGAAAACCTAGGGGTGGCCGCGAGCGTTTTTCGAAATTCCACCGTGCCAACTTGAGGTTCCCTTGTCAGTGATTCTATTTTATTAAAAATTTTTCAGTCACATTTTTTAATGTTGCCTTCTAGCTTTTCTAAAGTATGGGTTTACGCTTTCAATAATTTTTTACCCTCCTTTACGCCTGGGGCTATTTTACACCGGCTAAATTTGCTTTTTTCATTTCCATATTCCCCTTGTATACGCCTTACTTTTTTGATTCCGTCTTTATTCTCTTACGTAATTGCTTTAGACACTTTTATTTCCTTCAATAGCTTTAATGAATTTTCCCTAATTCTATGCCTTCTTAACTTTACTCTTAATCTATCCTCCTGAATTAATTTTTCAGGTTTTACGGATCATCCGGAAATGATGCTGATCGTTTTTGTGCTGGCGGGGCTGTCTTCAGCGTGTATATTCCCCGGAATGGGCGGTGGTTGTGGTGGCGGATGTGGTGGCGGTATGGCTGCACCTTGTGCACCACCTGCTCCTCCACCACCTGCTCCTCCGGTCCTTCCTTCGTTTGGTGGATGCCAACCACAGCCGCAATTCTGCATGCGTGAGTTTCATGGAATATTTTTATGGAGATCATTTTTCCTAAATGTCGCTTTTCCTAAAAATAATCTTGCCTGAGAGTTATTTTCCCTAGGACCCACATTTTAAAATGCTGTATGTAAATTTTATCTAGTTATATTTTAGCGAAATAAAATGCATAAATTTGACTTTTAGCAGCGATGACATTGACATCCAAAACGTTTAGCCCCATTCTGCCCTCAACAACAACCCTGTCACCCGCCAGCTCCTGCTCCAGCCCTATTCCCGGCACCCCCGCCCCCAGCTCCACTCCCAGCTCCGGCTCCGATGGGATGCGGAGGACTCCGGAATCTGCACACCCCGTGCGGCTTCCAGAATCCGCTTCCGCCACCGCCACCCCAGCCCGCTCCTGGATACGGTTGTGGTGTAGCTCCGGGACTTTCCACCGGATGCATGCCGCTGCACCCGGCTCCGGTGTCGCCGCCAGCCCCACTTCCGCCTACTGTAAGTTGTCGTTTGTAGCTTACGGTATAATTCTTCGTAACCGTCCTACTTGAAAATTTGCGTGAGCTTAATGTAACTGGTAACTGATGTACTTTGTACCACCAGGTACGTTCGGTTTATTCATCGTACTTTGTAGCCACTCGTACTCTCAGTTATTGTTTTTGTAGCATATCGTACTTCTCGTCAAAATGATTCCGTTCTACCGAGCGTAGTTTGTAGCGTATCACGGTCCTAGTTCCGCAACTGTATTTTATGGCGTATCGTAGCTTTCGGTGCGAAACATCTAGTATTTTTGGTTCTCGCCATCGTACTTTGCGACATATCGTACTCCTCATTGCATCTCATAAGCGTATCCTTGATTTTAGCCATCGTATGCGACCAGTTGGCTCCCCGCTGAAACCGCTATGTTCCAATCTACACCTCCTCCCGTCTTGATCTCTCATAATATGGACCAAGATGGTACGTATTTTTAAGTCTAAACGAAATAGCATTTCTTAGGTTATGCCGAACCAACACAATCCAGTGTCCCTGTAGAAGTGTAAGTTAAAGTACTTAAACCTTGAAAAAAGCACCACCAAAAAATTATTTAAATTTAGGCTCTCTGCGAAAGGACCCTTCATCGAGCACCAGGTATTTATTGTCCCCACTTTTTGCACGTTTCACACCAGATCCCCGGCATCCAAACACCAAACCAAGCCGGCCTCATTGGCGACCACATTGAGCACCTATTCACCGGCACGCTTTTAATAAAATCATCTAACCCTTACACCACCACCTAAACATTTTTCACGCAATTTTCAGCACTTTCCACCCATTCCTCGCATGTTGATGGCAACCACTCGTCAAAAAGTATCACATTTTTAGAGGAATCGCACCATTTTTAGCCCAATTACCCGTGCATGAGTATAACAGCGAGGAGCAAGAAGAGAAAAACCTGGACTCCGGCTCGGAGGAGAGCCTGCAAGCGCCGAAGGAAGAATTCCGCAAAGATACGGAAGATGCAGATGCCGTACAAGCTAATTCGGTCCATCTGACAGCTCCGGAAAATGCGAATGAGCGAGAAAATGCCCCAGAAATTGATTCTCCACAGGAGAATCAAATTGAGGCTGAGGTCAGTGAAGATTTTTCTGGAAATGGGCAAGACCGAACTACGATCGGCACCCCTAACGATTCTGAGATGCATCACGAATCCGCGGAAGTATTAAACGTCAAACCGGTAGAACCTTCAACGTCTATTGCACCTGAACCGAGTACAGTAACGGAGCCCACAGAAACCGTTACGATACCGTGGCCAAAAGAATTCTCCACGATCCCGACCCTCGATCGCCCTACTACTACAGACGTTCCCGAAGAGTCGATTACTGTATCCGGAGCGACCGAAAATAATTCTCCAGATTCTGCTATGGCAGAAGATATCACCAGCGACAATTCGGGCAATAATTCCAGAGGTCCTGAAGCTGATGAGAGCCAGAACAAACGACGTGCATTAGATTATATTCCCGAGATACAACAAAATAGCTATGGAATGAAAATGCATGAGTTTATGAAGGCACCTCGACAGGAAATCCCGAAAAGTGCAATTCCATATCGTGGCATAACTGTAACGTGGCAGCCAAGGAATTCGAATTTTGCTGTTAGAGCCTATAAAGCGCCCACTGGTCAAAAATCAATAATCGAGACTATCGACTTCCGGAGAAGGAGGGCTTCTATGCATTTTCAGGCGGGTCTGGAGTGGAGTGGACTTCAGGAGATAGACGTCGAGAGTTTAGAAGTATCTATAGCACCAGTTTAATCCATTGCTCTGCTTACTAACCCTAGTCCGTTAGTTTTTAAAGCACGGTTAATTTTACCATAACCCTTCCAGCTTGAGGACCGCCCAGTATCATTGGATCTAAAGCGACCAGCCACAACTTCTGGACATTATAGGGTGGGCTTTAGAAATCGTTGATTTTATATGATTAATATTTAAGAGGAAATCGGTTGAGGCACAGCTTGAGGGACGAACAATGCAAGCCGTTAGAGATCAGGTTAATACTAACTTAAAATTAATCTAAACGGAATTTAGGTAACCCCCGAAACGGACGTGATGCAAGACTCGTTTGATGAAGCGTTGAAGCGGGAGGTAATTAGACATTAAGGGGATTTTTACGCCGAATTATTTTCAGATGCCCGTCGCGCCAGTTGGCGGCAGGAAGGAGGTGCCGCAGGTTGATATTTCGGACATTAAGCTCAGCGACGATCCGATGTGCAATGCGGAGGAGTTGCGATCGATTATGTTAGAGGTATTTTGCCTTCAAAGTTCCTTGAAAATGGGATGGATTTTAGCATATGAGCGAGAGCTTAAACTCATCGAAGCGTTTGGTGCAAGTGGCGGCGGAGGAGAGATTTGGTGGCAGGTAAGTAAATCTACGGTATTTTATCTAATATAAGCTTCTATTTTTACACCCTTAAGAGTCGAAGTAATATTAAAATAGATTCGACTAAAATTAACAGCATAAAATAGTAATTTCATTAACTAGCTTTCAGATTCGACGTGATCTGCGCGCATGGTGACTTCTCCTACGTCACCAACACCGAACTGTTCTGCCAGGAAACAAAGAACAGCGTCAGCTGCTACACCTATAGGCAACTGTAACTCCAACCCCAACTAGGAAACCTTTCCCTCAAATGATGACTCAACACTTTGCTCCCCAGCTTCATCTACCCCCCTCTACCTTCTGCTTCTTGCTGACAAAAGACACACCTGTTTGAGGCGTCTCGGTAGCTACCTAGATGCCAATCTCTTCATCCTAGCTTCTACACACACCCCACAAACATACGCATCTCCTCCTCCCCGCCACTCCTCACCTCCGTAAGGGCACGTCGGGTGGAAGGAAGAGGGTGTCCACAGCCGTGGCACGTAGTCGGATCCTTCCTTTCAGGGGATTCCGAGAGATTCCCATCTCCATTCCACGTCGCCCCCATTTCTCCACAACAATTCTCCACCCATCCTACCACCCCCCGTGCCGCTGCCGGCCAGCCTTTAAATACTTCTTAGATACCCAACCCGCCCCCTCCAAAGTGCTTTAACATGACCTTTGATTTTGGTTTTGTTTTCCTTTCACTTATCCGACCAAAAGCGTCTTTTGACAAATACTACTGTGCAATTTTGATTATCAACTATCTCAATTCATAATTTTTTTGAATAAATCGGACTATTTTGGGATAAATGGAAAAATAATGATCATTGCGATTCATCGAATCGATAGCCTGTTAGCACAGAAAATTTGAAAATTTATCTAATATGTTGTTACGCGATAGTTTTTTATATTATTTCGACTTTACCAAACTTTTAGTTGTAATATATTCTTTTGTATCTAAGCACAAAAATCGGGTACAATACCCCGTACAAAAAGCTTCACTGAATGCCCCCATGCGACCAATCCATTCCCCCAGACTAACGAACTAATGATTAGAAAACGAATGGATGCCATGGATGACTGGCAAAACCGGCTCTTCCCTCTCCCTGTATGCCATCACCAGCCAATGCTGACCATCCGATTTTTCGCAAAAAAAGCAAACCTTAGCCTCGATTCTTCGGCCCAGGATTCTTGACACCTAGACAACAGCTTTTACTAAATCCATGAATTTACGATCTCCATTCGACCGCACAAATGCCTTAGACGATCAGCCGTGGGAATCTCGGGGCGTGTGGCGGAAAGTACGGAAAGTTCTTGCGTGGATTTCGCTCCCGCGATCCCGGCATTTGATCATCAAAGATTTCGACAATTTTTGGCGGGGTTTTGGGCTAGAGTTCGAATATATAATCGATCAAATCTCGGCCTAAGAACTCATATGGCTTAAAATTCTGTTACTTACAAATTATCTTAAAACTGCCGCAAATAATGCTTTTCAAAATAATTTTTGCTAGTTTGTAATGACATATTCAATTCAATTAATTGCGTTAAAATTGAAAATTTGAGCAATTAGAAAAAACCAAAAATTAGAAAGAAAACCCTTGAACCCAATCTTTGAAATTAAGTTCAATCTCCCCAGTCCCTACCGTACTCTAGTCCCACCATCCCCTCCAATGGCACCATTCCGTCGAATAAGTTCTAAAGCGGATCAATCCCTTCCCCCAAGGCGTCTCCTCGGTACACGCGGCCTCCGGGGTTTCAGCCCTCCGGCTCATAGATGGTAATCTACAGTCTGGCACAGCCCGCACATCCTCCACCCGATTCCTTCCAGCTCCATGTCTCCAATTCAGCACTATTTATTGATTTTGGGTACCAACGGTTGTAGAAAGATTTTTTTGGCATTTCCAGTTTGTAGGATTGCAAGGATTTTAAGCTTTTGCTTTTTACAAACTTTTAGAACATTTTTTCTTACTATATATAAAAAAATAGTGGTTGTGTGTGCCACTTTGCATGCGAAATTCCGTCATTATGTTCCAGTCGTATCTCGATAGGGGAGGAAGTTACGGGTAGGTTTGATACGCCAAAAGTTGCGTGATGGTCATGACACGACTGCACACATATCAGATTTTGCAAAAAGTGCTATTTTCGACATTAAATTAAGCTTTTATGAAAATCCGGGTCTCCCTCTTTGTTAGCAAACAATTGGTTGAAAAGGGTTGAAAAGTTGCGAAGCGGCTTTTAGGCCCTGGTGTATTTTAATTTGGTTCGAACTTCAATACGGACCCTCGATCCCCGGCCACGATAAACGGGCATCATGGAATTTTTTACTAATCTTTGAACGCTCAAATGCCTCCTAAAAATTCGGCAAATAGTTTAGTCGCTTGACGAATGCACGGGTCAAGCCTTTTCATTCCTTGACCCTACGAGTTCTCCATCCTACTCACCCAATCCCCACCCCCCTTTGCCAGATGACCATGCAACTTTCGCCAAAATCGATGTCCCCCCATTTTTCTCTTTAACCCGCACGCCAATGTGGTACCGTTGGTCAACTTTCCGTTTTCAGTACACCCTCTTAATCGAATTCGGGTAGCTCCTAATCCTTGTCCCCCCCAATTCTGCTGATCATAACAAACAACGAGTCTCCAAAACTTGGATAAACCATGCCTGAACTTTGAGGACCTCTCGAAACATTGTCCCTCAAGGTCGTTTTTCTTGTTTTAATGCTACGATTCCCGGGCGCCGAGATTCATTCCCTCGGCACTTTTTGCCGGATTCAATCTGTTCCTTGGCGTTCCGGGGCCGCGCTTTTGCGTTCCTAACCCTTTCATCGACGACTTCTTAAACCTATAATAATTTTCAGAAACACCTCATCCCATCGAAAATCGCCAAATCCATTACCTTACTTGAATATCTCGCCAGGACGCGCCCAATTAGAATTCAAAAACCTCAACCGATCGGAGGAGACCCAAAAGGCTAAAGTCCATTGAAAAATGGGTTTAGTTGGGGTGGCGCTAGCCGTCAGCATCATTTCCTTCGTTCTCAGCTGGATAACTCGAAAAGCCAAATATATCTATGAGCGGATCTCAGCATTACAGGTAATCAAAAACTTTCCGAAGTAATTTCTATGGACATTCTAGGGACCACATGCACTACCTATACTCGGCAATTTCCATCAGTTACATGTCAACCCCGTAGGTGAGACAATACCTTTTAAGAGCTTAAATAGCAATATAATTTCAGAATTTTTCGAGCAAGCCCAAGGTATTTCGTATATGTTCAACCAGAATAACGACCGGATA
Source organism: Mesorhabditis sp. LJ9110 (assembly GCA_038088335.1). NCBI lineage: Eukaryota > Metazoa > Nematoda > Chromadorea > Rhabditida > Rhabditidae > Mesorhabditis > Mesorhabditis sp. LJ9110. The sequence goes on from JBBGBA010000096.1 coordinate 58,740, forward strand.
ACCAGGGTGTGGATCTCGGGTATTTTCGTAGGGTTTACAAAATTACCTCTTTGTAGGTATGCCATTTGTGGTGCTGTACGGAGCAGAAGAAGTAGAAGCGGTACTTGGAAGCAATAAACTATTGCATAAGCCTATCCACTATTCCTTTCTTTCGGCTTGGATTGGGCAAGGACTGTTGATCAGGTTCTTTTCGCCAACACTTTCAATATTAGCTTTTTTTAGCGAACCAGCAAAATGGCGCCCGAGGCGCAAGCTGCTAACACCGACCTTTCATTATGATATTTTGAAGGATTTTGTCGAGGTATTCAAGCCCAAAAGCGTATTTAGTCAACCATAAAACTTAGGTTTACAACCGTCATGCACGGACTCTGCTCTCAAAATTTCAAGCCTTGACGACAGTCGAGGAATATACCGACATCTTCCACACCAGTACGTCAACGTTTAGAACGCGCTATTAAAAAAATTCAGAACTTCTTCTAATGATTCTTTAGCATTTTCGCGGGAACGGAAATTTAGATGCCTGGTAACTTATTAGGAAGTCATTTAATGCTTTTTAGCAACATAACACTAGAATTCAACATGAAAATCTATTAAAAAAACTTCGAAAAAATGCCCAAAACGCGGAATTTTGGTCGAAATATCGATTTTTTTTTTTATTGTTGATAAAAATGTATAAGTTTTTGCGTTTAGGAATTGTAAAAAAGGATTTTCAAACACTTCCACTAACTATATTCAAAAAATTGTTTCTTAGGAATACCTTCCCCTTCCCCCGATCATGCGAAAGAATCTTCTAATCTAAATACATATGAATTTTGAGATCTCTTACCAGGGGACGGACTCATATTAGATAGGTCTCAGACTCACATTCAAAGAAATCAGGTACTTTCTAAAACTTTATCTCAATTTTAGTCACCCTATGCACATTGGACATCATCTGTGAAGCAGCTCTCGGCACGTGCATTGATGCCCAAAACAATCCCAACTCACCGTACCTCGAAGCTGTTGTAAAGTATGACGGTCAATTAACTCTTGAACCCAAACAACTTTAGGATCAAATTCTTACTCCACAAACGAATGATAAATCCACAATACTATCCAGACTTCATCTTCAATCTATTTGGCGAAGGCCGCGAACAGAAGAAGTGCGTCAAGGTGCTGCACGACTTCACGAACAAGGTAGCTTAATCTCTATAAATATTAAAACGTTGTTCTTGAGGCCATCGTAGCGCGGAAGAAACTGGCGGACCAAGCAGGTGGCGTCAATAAATTGATTGAGCAAGAAAAGGCCGAAGGAAGAAGGTTGGTCAGCTAAAATATATATTTTTTTGAATTATCGTTTATAGAAGAATGGCCTTCCTTGATTTAATGCTTGACATGCATGCGAAGGGAGAATTGGAGATGAGTGGCATTCAAGAAGAAGTCGATACCTTTACTTTTGAGGTACGGGGATTTCTAAAAGCTATTTTCGAGACTATAGGGTCACGACACTACTTCAACAACCGCCAATTGGTTTTTCCATTTGATGGGGGCCAACCCAGAATGCCAAGCAAAATGCCAACAAGAAATCGATGAGGTAACTAGACAAAAAGTTTTTAAAGAAATTCTAAGATCATGGGACCTGAAGATCGCCCATTGACTTTTGAAGACCTAGGGCGATTTCGGTAAGTCAAAAACGAAAGAAACTTTGTAAAAAGTTACTATCATCAAGCCCTGGCTTTCAGTTATCTCGAGGCTTGCCTCAAAGAAACGATGCGACTGTATCCGGCCGTCCCATTAATAGCAAGATATGTGGCCGAAGACGCAAAGATTAGTGAGTCGCGCGTCAACGAGTTAAATAAGCGGTTTTCAGAAGACTACGTGCTACCAAAAGGCACCAATATCATCATGGTTGCCTCAATGGTCCATAAAGATCCTCGATACTGGGAAGATCCCGAAATCTTCCGGCCTGAGCGGTATGCGAGAACTTCAAAGGTGTTTAACAAAGGTTTTAGATTCCTCGAGAGCGACATGAAGCATCCGTATGCCTATATTCCATTTTCGGCAGGTGCCAGGAATTGTATAGGTACGTAGAGCGATGTTTCTACCTAGAAGGCTTTGTAAAATAATTAACCACAAGTCATCGGCTGGCTCCTTCAAGCCTTAATAAAACGTTCAGGTCAACGCTTTGCAATTATGGAAGAGAAAACGATCGCAGCAACCATCTTACGGCATCTGAAGGTAAACGAGGTGGTCCATGAATACAAATCAATCCCAGGTGCGCGCGTTGCGAAGAACAGACGAAATGCGAGTGGCAGCCGAACTCATTATACGCCCACTTTACGGAAATCATCTGAAGTTCGAACATCGTAAATTCGGCGACTATATCCCAGTAGCAGCCCCCTAAACCGTATATTAATATTGTCCTACATTAATGCGCGGTCCCTAACTATCTTTGGTGCAAAAGCCAGAAACAATTTGTTTGGGTAGACCAAATTCGGTAACCTTTCGTCTTCGATACTTCTTGATATGTCGTGGTCGTTCTCAGTTCTCTGCGAAATTCCGGTCAAAGCTTTACAACGACCGTATTTGCCTCATTAAAGTTTTTATAGGGTCGGTTGACCTCGTTGAGGTCGTCATTTTATTACTTTATAATTCTAAATTTCTGCTCCATTGTCACTTTGCTGCGGCATCGATATTTGCAGGATCGCCTTTCAATTCGGGCCTAAATAAAATTAAATTGAATCTTAATCGCCTACATTGAAGCTGTCGCAATATAATAAAGGCCTACATATACATAATGTCAAACTTTATGTCCTATCTACACTTTAGTTGATTCTGATCAGCTAATCAGTGGCTCAAACAAAAATGTATGAAAATATCATGAAAAATTATCAAAATGTTGATTGTTTTGGCAACGAAGCTATTAGCGCTGTCTGGAATATGAACTGATTGGCTCCGCCTGCAATCAACGATATCGATCAAGACTGGATCACGCAGCCATCGTTCGGTATTTGCAAGTGGCGCTAATCATTCATACACCAGACGACGATTCTGGAACGACCATTCACGGGTTAAATTAAGTTGCTCCATCGACAAGAAAAACTGCTAAAATACTTTATTTGTTAATTAACGGACAAAAGAACAAACGACCCAGCGAATTAAAAAAAAACACAATTTTGATGGCCGAAGGGGCAAACATCATAAAAAAGAGAACAATGGGCTAACCACGGGGAAATATTTGGGGGCAAACATTTAACACTAACAACGAACGGTATGCAGGTGTAGAACGACTAATGGGGTCTAGTGACAAAGACGGATTTTTGCATGGTAATGTTGTTTGAAAGAAGAACTTGTTTTTTACATCCGCTTTGTCGCTTCCGCCGCAAAGACGCCTAGGGCTTAGTCGGCTTGGCTTGTCGCAGCCGCTTGTATTCCTCGTCCCTGGACCCCTTCCGGCTCTTCCGATTCATCATTCGGCGATTCAAGGCGCTCGAGTTGAAGCTCTATTTGGCGAGCTCTTTCGAGAAGCTGGGCAGCTTGTTTAGTAAGTGCTTCCTGAAAATTACAAAATTAATTCGCATCATATCTTGTTATTTTGAGTTAGAGGCGCCTTTCTCTGACCCCCCGGCGGCCCTCGGAAATAGAGAAGGGGCTTTTGGTCTCTCGTTCTTTCGCAAACCCTCATAATCAGTATCTGTGGTTCTAGAAAACGAAACCCCTCTACATAGTTGGCTTCGTTAAAACGCTCATTAATTATTCTTACTATTAGACATCATAGCTGCTCTGTATAGCTTTGAATAGATTTTCTCACCACACAAAGCAACTATCTATCCTAGCCAAAAAACGCGGCAAAAACAATTCAGAAGACAATCTATCCTATGTGTGGCCCTGACAATCTTCTTTTCCATTGAAATCTTCATGCAAGCCCACGAATGGCGCGGAGAAAATGAACACTTGCGATGAACCGTGCAAACGCCTAACTCCATTTTGGAAGCAAATACCCCAATGTCAACTAAGCACTTGGCTATATTCAATGTGATAACTTTGTTTTGTCAATAAACAAATAGTTCTCCCTCACCTTTTCGTTCATCAGCAACTTTTTTTTCGTGGCAAGGTTGCCAGTCTTCTGCTCGAACCGACGACGCTCCTTGATCATCTGAAAATCATGATACTAAGGCAATCATCCGCAGCATACCTGTTCCACCTCCGTATCGGTGAATATGTGGCACAAGGCGTCCTTGATCTCCTTGCCTTTTCTCTCTACTTGTTCGATGTTCGGTAGATCCAGATTCTAAAACCGAATATTATTTGTTTTAAAAGCCATCCCAATCACCACAAAACGATCCTTTTCAATAATCAAAGACCGTCTGTCAATTTCCCACAAAATTCGTACCGATTTCTCCAGAATGGTTTTCCATTCTTGAAATTCGTTGTCGGTTACTGGTCTATCAGATACGACGTCCAATTTGACATAGCTCACAACCTAGAACGAAAATAGAAGCATGCAATCAGCGAATTACCTTAGCGAACTGCACTCTCAATACGTTCCTTATTTGCTGACCTCGAACCGGGTAGTCGGTCTCCGTCTCTAAGTCGTGCAAAATAATACCAATCTAAGCAAATCTGTTGAATCAGCGAAAAGCCAAACCTTTGGTCGAGGACCGTTGATGCTTATGGGCATGTCCACATTAATACGGACCAGACAGTCCTTCACTGTCGCTCCGAAGAACGGGGTTTGTAGCAGCTATAATTAACGTAATCGGCATCAGAATTTTACTACCTTTAGCAGGGTAGAGCGGGTGAGCAAAGCCTTCATAATGTCAGCCTTCGTCTCAATCTGAAGCAAAAACTAAGCATAAATCGTTTCTTTTACCGGAGCGCGTTGCTCTTCCTCCTCTGGAGTAGGACTGCGAGCGCGAGTGTTCGTTGATGACTCAGAAGATGAACTGAAAAGTGGTTGGATGGACAAATCGTACGAAGGCCATGTCTATCTGTCTGTCTGCTGTAAGCGTCTGAAATGGTGGTAAAATAACCGCGTATGTCGGGACAGTAGCCTTCAAATCATATCGTAGTCAATTGCCAAAATATCATTCAAAGGTCACTTTCTCCACATCGGCGGTGATTAGACCACCATTTCGCATAAAGTTCATATTACCGGCGTGAGGCCTTGGACTTGGAACTCTCAGAAGGCTTTGGACCGCAATTCTCTTTATCGTCACTCTGCTTTGTCCACCACCTTGAGGAAGACGTCCGCGTGGATCCGACACTGGTGTCTGAATCCCTCCCTGCCTCTTCCCGAGCGTGCTTTTCTGAAAATACGAGCATTTTCAAGGAAAAAATTAGATGGCATACGCGTAATTGCCTAAACGTTAGCCATGAGCAGCCCAGCCTAAACGCAGCATAAATATACGTGCCCAGGGTTTCATCAAACAGATCAATTTCCAATGAAATCGAAGATTACATTTCTGCGGGTATCCAAAGGATGGGATATGCTCCATATTATTGAAAAACTCCAGTAGTTTGACCAGCATAACATAGTAGCTGTCTATACTCGTCAAAAAACGCACCGTCGCGCTTCAGCTTGGCATTGCGCTTCTTCACCAAATCGTTGAGGACATTCTTTTCCATCTTGCTGACGGGGCAAAGCTAAATAAAGAAGTAATGGGTTAGTTGTATCTTCTTACCTGCTCCTCATCAGAGTCACTGTCATGACGAGTCACGCTTTTCCTCGGTCTTCCACGAGCTGCCTTCTTCGGTGGTGGCGCAACTTCTTCGTCGGAAGACTGATCAGAAGCTGAAAAAGGCAAATCTCCAATTTTTGACGAATAAGTACCGCTATGGATTGCCTTTGTGTTCCTGGAGTTCTGCCGCGCTTTTTCCCGGATCCTGGTCCGAGTCAGAACTCTAAAAACAAGTTTTTTTGAAGGTACTGATGAAAGCAAGAAAGCTACGTCCGCCTGCCGTTAAAAGGCGAGTAGTTTATCTAAAAGAAAGGTATATAAAAAATCAAGAAAGAGAAGCTGAACAGCAAGAAAATGAAAAGGCCAGTAGAAAAGAAGAAGGTGCTGATGAAAGCAAGAAAGCTTCAAAGCTCTTAATGCATACAATAAATATGATATATGATAGTTTTCGGTTGATCCTGGAAATAAACTAGGCAAGTCGAGTTTACTACCGCGAAAAATGGTGCCAAACAATGACAATTGCTGAAAACTGCCGTAGCATACTAATTTTAAACAAAATGGTCTATTACCGGCCGAAGATGGAGCCATACAAATAACAAAGACTTTTGGGCAAACTAAAACCATGCAAACATCAAAAGCACAGGGCCAGTGAACGAAGAGCTACTCATTCCAAATCCGTACGGGGGACGGCGCCGGTTGTCGCGCGGAAAGCAAAAAAGGAGAGTACGAGCACAGAAAGCTCGTGGCCAAAAAAAAAGTTATAAGAAACTGGTTTTCGCCGCTTTTCGATGTTTTTATAGTATTTTACCTATCGTCATATCTTGTAGCCATCATTAGTACTCCGAAGGAGTTATTTTGGCTCTAGGGCTTTTTTCTAGCTGGTACAACGATTTTTCTGCTAGATAAGCTTTTATGTCAAAGTTGCTTTCATTTTGCTATATTTCCTACATGGAAAACCTGATGAGTTGTCTTTATAATGTCCTAAAGCCATTTATTCGCTGGTCGAAACACAAACAAGCCAAGAAAAAAGCCCCAGAAATCCGAGCCAACCCCGTGAGAAGTAGTAGCTTGTGACGTGAAAGGTCTAACAAAAATTAAACGGCAACAAAAACTTTGGAAAGCCATTGCAACGCGGTAAAATTGCAAAGTAAAGTGGAAAAACGGATGAAAGACGAGGAACGATACGAGGAGGAGGATACGGCTTTATTTAGGAGAGACTAGGGGCTAGGGGAAGGATTTTAAGAATTTTCCTGATGCTTTTCGCGCTGACCCTAACGTTTGAGAGGTGGCGGAAGTGATTTCCATGTGTTTTTACTATACGTCGAGAAAACGTAGCCCTGGAGGCATCTCCTACGCTGTTAAATCTGGCGAGCTGCAATCTGTGGAACCTACTGGAAGGTCGCGTGGCATGTTTAAAGAATTTGAGGGGGTAGCACTACTGGCTATGATCCGATGGCACAATACGAGGTCATTTTGGTGCCGGCGTGTTTCAAGCGCGGAGATTCCAAAAATGTTAGCCTTTCTTCATACGAAGTTACCGGAAGCCCTGGTCAAAGGTTAGAGTAGGCATAGAAGGTAAATCTTTTTTGGAAATTTTCGATCTTCTGAAGCGGATACTTGCGAGATGGAGACTAAACTTCACTTTGGTAGTTTTATTGGGTATCTGAACCTTTTTGATGATTCAGTACGGATTTCGCGCCTCTCCTGAACTGACTGCAGTGATATCTGGCTTGAAAGAGCGCTTATTTTTACGGCTGACAGCGAGATCCCTGGTGATATGGACCGTTTTGATTCAATAATCTGACAAAAGTAAGAAGGTATGGGATTTACGGACGATAAGCAGAAATATTTAATAACAGCGAGCGAGATCCCATTTTCCGGGGGACATTTTTCGACCGGGGCTATTCTAGAAGAGGCTGATTTCTCGTCGAACGTAATGATTTGGCAATTACGAACGTTAGCAGCCCCTAATTTCTACGTTTGGCTGTACGGGATGCTTTGGAAATGTGCTTCAAGTCATTCTTTATGCCTCAAAACATTATCGCCGTGTCAATCGGCAGGCCCCTGAAAGAAAATCTAACAAATGGCGGTACCGCGATGAAGCTTAGGCGGATATTTTGGCTCTATTTGCACGTCACTTTGAACCGGAGTCTTCCGTTTTACGTGATCCTTTTTTCACAGCCCAACTTTTTCGTCGGCTTGCCCTGGCGTGACGCCAAGCATTCTAAATACGTAGGAAAAACATAAAGCGTTGTATTGTTGACGCCTCAACCAGAACGATTTATTTAAAGAGCTGACCCGAATAAACACATGGCAAAGGTGTAGATGGGTTTTTTAGCATACGTAGCTATTTCTTAGATTTGGTCAAAAAGCTGACAATGGCATTTTTACATTCGGCACTTTGCCAGCGGTCGCAGATCAGATCGCATTCCTCCTACAAAGCATATCGTAATCCATGTTCTTGGCGATTTTACCTCATTGACTTTATACAAATTGTCCTTATGGATCTTGCGCAGAAGCTTCTTGCTCTCACGCATGCTCTCGGGTGGTAGCGATGAATAATTGGCCAGCAAGGATGAGGTTTGCTGAATTAGTGATTTGCAGCAAAAGTTAATAAAACAAGTTTTTTAGTATTTCCTGCGAACTGAACGAATTTTTTCCTGGATGTTTAGATATCCATAACGCGGTTATCGACTGTTAGCGGGAGCGGGATTTTTAGCGGGGGAACCAAATCCTTCACAAAAATTCCGTATGGCGCTACAACGAAATAGAAACGATTTTTATAGGATTTTACCTAGTTTTTATTTATCACAGCTTACAAAAATTATAAAAATTTTCAAAAAATTTGACGTTTTTGGCGAAATTATATGAAAAATGGTCAACAAGGTCAACATTTTTGATTTTTGAAAGTCGTAAAAATATTTTTTTATAACTTCCTAGAAGTTGAAAATCACTACTGGATCTCCAGAAAAAAATTCGGAAATCGTAAATATCCAAAAATGATATACCTGAGCAAAGGTCCCCTCTTCGAACACCTCATTTACGAGCCCAAATTCCTTTGCCTCCAGGGCAGACAGTTTACGGCCAAAGAGCAAAAACTAAAAGCGAATAAAATGATATAACGAGCTGCACCTCAGCAGCGCGGGTCGGGCCCATCAACAGCGGGAATGTATAGGCTGAAGCGCCTTCTGGACTCTGGCCAACTTGGGCAAAGGGTGTTTGGAATGTAGCCTAAACTGCATCTATAATTTTGCAAGGACAATCGAACAACCTTATTGGTAGCGTAAACCGCGTCAAATAGCGCCAACACAGTGACGGAGATGCCGATCGCCGGTCCGTTGATCAAAGCAACGAGCGGTTTATCAAAATCGATGTAAGCCTGCCATAAAATAGTTAATTACAGTTCCTGTTGAATGGGCACCTTGACGTAGTCCCTAAGTACTACTTTTGCCTCTTCGGCCATGGCTTTTACGCCAGCTGCGTCCTTCGTCGCAGCAGCCGCAAAGTTACTGAGGTCATTGCCCGAGCAGTAGTAGTTGCCAGTGCCTACAAGACTTTCAATTTTACTAAATGGTCAGGTAGAAAAAGTGTCCTCTTCATTTTATTGCTTTTGATTTTAAATTTTGAAGATAGCTACTTCGTCTAACCCTGGCCCTGTCTCGGAGGCACGATTTATTTAGATTAGGATAATTAAAAATGGCCCACCAGTCAAGACGGCGATTGTCACATTTGGGTTTGTCTGAGCATACTTCAAACCCTCCTAAAAACGTCACTTATGAAAAACTACGGCACCAACCTGAATTCCACGGTACATATCCAGAGTAAGCGCATTGAATTTCTTGGGACGGTTTAGGGTCATTTTAAAAACCTTCCCTTCAACAGTGTACTGTAAATAAAATTGAAGAATTAAACGGCTACATACATCAAGCCCCTGAATTTGTGGCAATTCTGCAATGGCTGGTCCGGTTTTCGCTTCTTCGACGGAATCCTCAGCCAACAGTTGTTGAATAAGCCCAACGTACTTCGTAGAAGCATCGTCCTAAACAAACTCTTCCCTCCCAAATCAGAACGCCCTACTTTGGAAGTCCCTTTCAACTGGTTCCAAGCATCGTACTTTGCTCGCTTCACAAAGTCCATCATTCCAGGCCGTGACCCAGTAACGTCACCCTCACTTGCCTACAAACTATTTATAAACAATTACCAACTATAATGCCTGTTTATACAATGCATAGATTTTAAGCTTCGTTTCATTGTCCGGCTCTTCTTTCAGCTTTTTCAAATCGGCTTGGGCCTTTTCGAAAGCGCCCTGCGAGAGGAAACTGGAAATTGAAGAATAAACAACGCGTAATAAATTAGCATATGGTATGGTAACGCAAATACTAACCGCGGATGAATGCCCCGGAAGGCTGCTGACCCGAGACGAAGCAGGTTCATACCTAGACAATTCACAATTGAGAAAATTCTGCAAAAGATTTTGGTAACGGAAACGAAAGGATAGTTTGAAGGAAGGAACGGGGCTGGAATGTAGTGACCTGGTGGAGAGAGTGCGATAGCGAGGATAGAAAAAGACGCGCCTGGTCGGTCAGCCAGAGGCATTGATAAAATTGGGGGGACGGTGATTTGATATTTACACCCAAACTTTCATGCAGTATAAAACGATCTCAGCGTTTTAATATGTATATATCATTGGTTATTGTAGTGATTGTAGAGGTTCATTTTGAAAAATTATCTAAGTTTATTTAATTCCCGAATTTCCGGTATTTCATAGTTTTTCCGATGAATCCAATGTGTTTTTCCAATTTTCCACCTATCACTAAAATCTCTTTATTTTTCCAGCCATTGCTGACAATTCAGCAGTTTCATCAAAAATATGAGTGTTGCTATGAGGAATAGAAGATGTACAAATGAAAACATGGCGTACGTAATCAGTAAATATTGTACTGTTAGTACGTAGTCTGGTGATAGCTGCGTCATGTCCTAAAATGAAGGTATAAGTCACGTGCCGACCGATACCTTTATGCCAAGTGGCCATCGCTCATTATGGGAAGCCAGCATTTTTATCATCTTGTTGGCCGCCTCGCTTTGGATCATACCACGACTGAGGTCACGCGGCTAAAAATTTGCTGTTTTTTCCGTTATACTTCGATTTTACGCACCTGTATAGAGAAGAATGCACTCTCAACAGTCCTGGCCAATGACATTGCCTCCATAGCCGCAGAAACGAACGGAGAGTTGGCCGGTAATAACACGGTCGGTATTACGGTCGTCACCACCAACACCAAAACGAATTTTGTCAGTGTGGGAGAGGGCGAGACGACGGCTGTTAGACATACGAAACCCAGCACTATCACAAATACAGGGTATAGCAGCTGGGCTACCTAAAATTTCTTTAATCCTCATAAAATGGCTAAAAGCTTACATATTGCAACTTCACATCACTCATTGTTAGAAAATTCCATAGTAGTACTATCTTTGAAACGTCAGTTACGAGTAGCACTCCGCCAGTAAAAATCTGCAAATATATTGTTTGCAGAAAACCGGATTTAAAAACCTGGGCAAAGGCCAAAAAACGTAAAATGTAGAGGGCTTTTTCGGTCCGCTCGTAGTTGCCATCACCCTGAGAAAAGTTCCGCATATTTTTGAGGCTTACTTGGAAAAACTTTTCATTTGGCCGGAACTCGGCAAAATCATCTATTACAGGGCGTGGGATAAAGAACGGGCCTCTGAAGGGGTATTAAATATTGGAAAATAATTTGGAGTAACCTTGACGTGTAGGACGCTGGGTAGTGGTAGGGATTGTAGTGGAATGGGTACATTTCTGGATCTGAAAGGACTAATAAATTGAGGTCTAGAGCTTTCAAGATTTAGTAAATAAAGTGGAGTAATTGGTAAGGATCGTATTAGAAGAAGAACATCCTTAAATCTGAAACTTAAACGTCGTTTGGAAAGTTACGGAAGATGATCTTGAGGGCGAAGTAAGTGAAGAGAGATACAGATTTGTGATACTTAAGAGCTATATTAAATTCTCGGCAATAATTCACTATTATTACAAACTGGCTTGAATTTGGACACCAGTTTTAAAGGAGTAGACAAGTCAAGTGAGCCGCAATTTTGTGTAGTTAATTCAAACTATTTTAAAGGAACAGCCGCAAAAGTTCGCTACAAAACCGAACCCTATTCCCTCATAGTTTTGTCAGAGGTTTCCCAAGGAACGGCTCGTGTCCCGGGAGAATAAGGGACTAGCGGAGATTTGCATTTTGCTCGTGCCAAGGTCGCGATGCGGGGCATAGGATCAATGGGCACCATTCGAGCAGAAACCATTGTAAAAGTGTCTGGCCGGGATTGTGCCCCGGAATCTATGGGTCATTCATCCGGCTCGAGATCGTTGCATACAATAAGACCCCGCGAAAGATGGACGTTTGTTTGATTTGCGTAATGTGAGAATGCGGTTATAATTATCGGTGATAGATAGATAGGGATCAAGCGAGAGAATGAGAGAGAGAGAGGGAGGAGAGAGAGAGAGAGAGAGAGAGAGAGAGAGAGAGAGAGAGAAGAGAGCGAGAGAGAGAGAGAGAGTCAAAAAGAATGCGACAGATCGAGAAAAGGAGAGAGAGGAGAGAAGAGAGAAAGAGAGAGAGAGAGAGAGAGAGAGAGAACAATAGAAAACGAACCATAATTAAAGGCAAAATTGATGCGAGTAATCGAGAGAGAGTGAGAGAGAGTGAGTAAGAGAGCGCGAGAGATGCCACCAAGATTTACCATCAATGCATAATTACCATTCTAAACGTGTGCTTCCGTTTTCAAAGGAGCGATCGAGTTACCAAGATTCGAATACATAACAAGGATATATAACAGGAATCCCCCAAAATACTAGCGACCAAAAATGTTGCGTTGAAACGTAAACTAGACAACTAGACATTGAGAGGTGCTTCGGGACGTGGGAAATTCCTCTAGGGCGGTTGAAGGAGCGCGTTCGATGGGCCGATCCCAGGGGGAACCTCCCGGTTTTTGGCCCCAAAAAATACGTGGAATATTTGGAAGTGCTGGCGCGCAGGTATGTATGTATGTATTGTGGGTGTATGGGTATGTTTGTCTGTTCGCGCCGGTCTCGACACTTCACTCGGCACAAAAACTGGGACATCCCCTGCGGGCGCCCGGCGGGGCTTTTGTCTACACCGACCATCTACACCTCGCGACCCGGGGGGTTTACCACGTTTTTTGGGTTGGGTGGGAGGTGAAACAGAGAGCTGAAATTTTGGTTGCTTGAATTTAAAAAATATATTTGTTGAAACCGTGAATAGTAAAGCTCCATATTTAATGATCCCAAGCTATTTTTATTCAGGCAATAAGACAACAAGAAGGTAAGACGTTACTTCACCCCCCAAGCTGGGATTTCTCAAATGTTTTATGCTATAATTTTTCTATATTGCATTATATTGAGCTGTAATCAAAACCCTGAGTATATTTTTCGATGCCCTAGCGTATGTCAGCACAAAAATCCCGACAAAATAGAAAAATGGTCGAAAAATTTTGAGACCTTAAGCCGGGGGAGCAGGGATAGTCTAGCCAAACTACGCAAAGGAAATAGAGAATCAAACGGAGCTTCTCACAACAAACGTGATAAAGATCAATAAAATCTATCAAAAATCCATCACAATGCCTTACCCGTTCCTTTAACCCTCTCGATGAAAGTGTCAACGCCACCCTACTCTAGCGAAAGTTGTTGCCACTTTTTCGGGGTTTTCCCCCTACCCGAAAAGCAGAAAGCAACAATAGCTTTAGGGAACTGAGAGCACACAATAATACTCGGAAGCACCCAGGGCCGGTCTTTCTCCTCCCCCATCCACTGACTGACTCTCGGAGCATATAACTGCCAAGTCTGCCCGCATCCGTGCCTGCAAAATGGTTCTCGCCGAGAGGCGCCAGCCAGCAATTAGCTCGCCAGCCGGGAGTTCGTTCTCTTCCCTAGGAGCCAACAAAAAGGAGCCTTGAAAAAGTGGCGTGTGCCGGAACCTTGGGTCTCGATGGTTTTCTGAAGAATTTGTTCAGCGCTTAAAAAATATTCACCTTTCGTTTTCGTAAAATAACCATAAACTGAACCAATTTTTATAAGAGGCATATAAATGTTTTTCATAATATCAAAAACATTTAAGTCTGGGCGAGCGAGTTTTCCGTGAGATGGCCTAAAATTGCATCAACATAATATGTAAAATAGACAGCGAATGCGGGTAAATGGGCTGCTTCAAAATCCCACCAAGACCAAAGCACAGAAAGTTCGATTGAAGTAGCGGGAAATACTTGGCTTCTAGTGCCCGACAAGCTTTAGCAGCCGGGGGAGCCGGGACACTTGAGCCAGAGCCTGCAAACTGGCTGAAAGCTACCACTTACATTCAACAATCGGGAGGGTGGATCTTGATTTTGTGCCTTTATTCTCCTATCGACAATGGAATTCGAGCAAGAGCTCGAGGAAGCGATGGTAAGGGCAGATTTTTCGGGTTTTTTATGAGGTAAGTGCGATAGAAATTTCTGATGATTGGTCTTCGGATATTTAATTTGAGGAAATAAGAGATAAATTCAAAACATCGAGACTCGGAGCTCAATGGATTTTTCACCTCGTTGAGTAGGTCGCCAAGATTCTCATCATCTTAAACCTTGCCCCGGGTTTTACGACCTTGGGAATGCGGCTCAGCGTCCCAATTGGAATTTGGAATCAATATGAAAAGGTTTATTCACTGCCAATTTGGCCTTAATTTCATACCATGCCTAAAATACAAATTGCCAAAGAAAAACAGAACTTGATTTGTCAGATGTCGTTGTCCCTTTAAAATTTCCGTTTCTTGCCACATTCCACGACAGACCCTCCCCCTTACGACGACGGAGCCTATTTTGAGATCCCTGGACAAACCTCTGACTCTCGTGCCAAAATCAAAATTCACGCAGATCAGGGCAAAGCAGCTTATACCTGGCTAATGCGACTTGGCCATCCTTATCACCACGACGGAACGGATAGTAGAGACATTCTGGGAGTCAATTTTTGGTGCGTAAGAATCGAGGATGAGGGTCCTCGTATTGGCTGTGCTGATCCCAGCACTAGCACATGCTTGGTATTACGGGCGGCCGGAACCGAATGCGTGGACCACGTAGGTTGACATATTCAAAATGAATTTTGTTCCAGTGGTGGTGTCTGGCCCCTTCCTTGGACAATCAACTATTTTTCCGGAAACCACTCTGTAAATCCATCGCGATTCCGATTCCAGGTTTTAACTTCCTTTTTTGTAAACTTTAGATTTAGGCCAAACAAGCGGGTTGTGACATTATTGACAAGGCTATTGCCCGGTATCAGAAGCTGTCTTTCCCCGGCTATAATGCTGTAAAGTTTTTATTTTTCTTCAAATAATATTTTTGTCTCTAGTCAACCTACGCTGGGGATGCGGGCACTTTGACTTCGGTTCAAATTGATGTTACGTCGGGATGTCCAACGGGTGTTCCATCACTTTCAATGGATGAGACGTGTAGGTTATGGTCCTTAAAAATTCCTTAAACAAAGTGCTGGCGTGTAAATAGAAGTACAAGTTTACATGCTAAGTCGGATTTGGAAGAGCCCATGAAAAACTTTTCCTTATTTACAGATACCGTATCGATTACGACGCCTAATGGTATCGGCATCATTCAAGCTAAAGAAGTCTGGGGAGCCCTCCGCGCTATGGAAACTTTCAGCCATCTTGTCTACCTACCAAAAGACAATGTGGTTCGTTTTTCACGAATTACGAAACCATAAGCCTAGCATTGCTGAATAACCTGTCTTCTTACAGTACATGGTTCGAACGGCAAACATCACTGATGGCCCTCGATTCCCGTGGCGTGGAGTAATGATTGACTCGAGTCGCCATTTCCTACCCATCAGCACGCTTCTCCAGAACCTTGTAAGTCTGGAAGTTACGCTTCAAATGACGCTATGCTCCTAGGATGTGATGGCCCAGAACAAGATGAACGTGTTCCATTGGCATCTCGTCGACTCGGAGGCTTTCCCCTACCCATCGCTCAAGTATCCTGATTTGACTAGCAAGGTTAATTTCTAGGTTATAGAAAATTGTAAATGCCAACCGCAAGCAAATTAAAATTATAAACATCATTCGACGTAATTATGTTCTGGTGAAATGCCAAGAAATAATATATAACATTTGGCAAAATGGGTCAAAATCCAAAGCCTAGTAATTGTTAATTTAGGGAGCATACAGCCCAAAGCACCAATATTCCGTCGCTGATGTCAAAAAGGTGATCGACTACGCGAGGCTCCGTGGAATTCGAGTTGTAGCGGAATTCGACACCCCTGGTTTGTCCACTAGCCCGTATAAATCTGATTTTTCAGGCCACACTGGTGCATGGGGATATGGTATTCCGAATCTAACACCAAAATGCTATCAATCGAATGGAAAAGCAGGGATGTTGCCAAACATCCTCGACCCAACCGTCAATTCCACCTTCGACTTTTTGAGCGGCTTCTTTGCGGTGAGAATTTGGTAGTTAGGTGTTGTTCTAACTTTTCCAGCTTCGTTGAAGCAAGTAAGAAAGTTTTATCAATTTTAGGAAGCGTTGGCACTATTCCCAGATGAATATATGCATTTTGGAGGAGATGAGGTGATTGATGATATGAATGAATGCTGGTTGGTTACTAAAAATCTGAGACGTATTTGAGTTAAGGTACAACAACCCGGAAGTTCGCAGCCGGATGCAACAGCTAGGTTTTGGTTCTGACACCGGAAAACTATTGAATTATTATTGGGCCAGGTTGGTTGCTGCAAAAAATAATATCCGATGGCTCTGCAGACTTTTCGACATCATCGACAAGGCCCGTGCCGGAACGAAGAAGCTTGTTTGGCAAGAAGTCTTGGATCAAAATGTTCCGGTGGGATGGAAAAGTTGTAGTTTGTAGTAGTGAAAAATTTAGCAACAACAAAGTATCGCACATGTTTGGAAGGGAGCGACAATCCAGGAGGCATATGAGGAGATGGGAAAAGTTACTGCAAACGGCCATTTCGCCATTTTGTCGAGCTGCTGGTTGGTTTTGTACCTGCAATTTTAGAAAGTATCAATATTTAAGGTATATGAATTACATCAAATACGGTGCCGACTGGGGGTATGTAAATGAGGATGCGATGAGGGCACGTGGGATGTACTATCAGTGTGATCCACAGGGATTCCACGGGACGAAAGAACAAAAGGTATAAAAAGCATATTAATTACTTATTGTTAATGGCAATTAAAAGACGTTTGATTTACTTATCGATTTATCATTTAAGAACCTCGTACTCGGAGGTGAGGCTGCTATCTGGGGTGAATTTGTTGATGGAACCAATCTTATTAACCGACTTTGGTAAGTCTAAACCAGAAACTAAACTGGCTACAAATTACAGCTAGCCACAAACTACAACTTATAAAATACTTATACAAACTACAAATTCAGGCCTCGCGCTTCCGCAGTTGCCGAACGCCTCTGGTCCGACCCATCCCAAACCCAATCGGCAGATAACGCATGGCCTCGCCTTCACGAATTCAAGTATGACTTTCAAAGAAAATTCAAAACATTTTAACCACATCCCAATTACCGTATCCATTCAGATGTCGCCTAATCCACCGTGGCTTCCGCATGCAACCCGTGATGGACCCCGACTATTGCCCCTACGAGTGGCAGGACGGATATCAGGAAATTTAAATTCGCCAGGGTGAACAGATCAAGGAATAAATATTTTTCTTTTATGTACAATATAGTTATTAATGAAATTCTATATTAAATCAGGGCTTATTGAGCGGGGCGCCGCGCTTGAAGACGACCGGGATGTGAAATTGTTGGCCGTTTTGAGTGATGCTGGCGGTGGGGCCGGTGGGGATTTGAGGTTGTTGCTCGGGCCAACCGCCAGAAAAATCTTAAAAAACAAATAATAAATATATTTGAAGGATTTTATAGCTTACCTTGCGATTGTTGGAACGGGTCATTTTGCGGTACGGTGAATCCTTGATTTCCAACTGAACTCCAACCATCTGGGAGTTGCTGTTGGGCCTGGAAATGCCGATTACGTTACGATTTGTCTAACCGACCTTTTAAGATCACAAAATATTATAGATTTTTCTAAACTTATTCAAATTAAAACTCACGAGGGCCGCTCGCTGTTGAGCTTGAGCCATTAGTTGAGCAACAAATATTTGACGACGATATATCTAAAAGAATTGAATAAAGAATAGTAACAGTGATCTCTTAACCAAACCCGAAGTTCCAACATTTATATAAATAATTTCTCATTTACGAACCTCAGCCATAAGCAATGGGCTAATTTGCCCTGGAGCTGGCTCCGAAGCTATCTCCCGCCCAACCCGTTGTTGTCCACTCATAAATTGAGCCTGAGCCTGCGCTTGTCGGGTTTGTTGGAGCAACAACATCTTGAAAACGGAGTTTAATTTAACCATCATTTAACTTACCTGTCTAGCTCGTTGCAGTTCCAGATCCCGCAGCGCCAACATTTGGCGGGCCCTCAGCAACAGGGCTTGATTCTGGTTTTGAGGTGTGTTTTGAGGAATTGTGAAACCTAAAAAACGCGATTACTTAAATCTCGAATCTATTGTACCATTTTGTGAGATGAGCCTCGGATCTGGGAGCTGGAAGTTTGGTGGTAGTTGGGGCTGGCCGATTGCCAATTGGGGTTGGCCAAATCCGCCGAATTGTGGCTGCTGGATCTGAGGCATGAACATGGGCTGCTGCTGGGGTTGATTTTGAGGTTGTTGGAATTGCAACTGTAAAAATGGATTCCGTAAATAAATTGTTTGTACAAACCTGTGGTGGTGGCAGAATACTAGCCTCAAAAAGGGCTTGAGGTTTTCTGGAGTAGTTCTGAAATTGGTCATATTCATGGGGCTAAAAGTAGTCTAAAGAATACAAGCGGCATCACGATATGTAAAGGAAATATCACCAAAAACCTAGATTTTTAGATTTAAAAAAATCTAATACTTTTTCGCATCTAAATCCCAATTTTTTTGTAATTTTAAGTGGTACGGCTTTATTGTTTTACCATTAAGTTGTTCGACACATGCATATGCAAATTTTGACTCCTTAATCCCTAAACCTAATTCAAACTCACCCCAGCATTAAAAGTAGGATACGATATATATCCTTTCCGCAACATCTTCCTATACTCTTCCGGCAGCTGCTCAGGTGAAATCTCCAGCGCCGTCGATCCACCATCCTCTGTATTCACCCGAAACGCTTCATCCCCACCAACCTCTCGCTTCTCCTGGCCTTAAACTCAAAATTCCATCATTTCATTTCAAAGCCATCCATGCGGTGCGTAAAGCGAAGCAAAGCGTTGCAAGCAACCGATTTCAGCATAAACAACCTGCCCCTTCTTGGGCATCAGGAAGGTCTCGTAGCAGGGCGTCCAGCTCGGCCACCTCGGCCGGTTCATCAACGGCCCGGGTCGGTGCGCCAAAAGCCAAGCGTTCCATGCGAGGAAGGACTGTTGATAGGAAAGTGGGGGAATACTGGGTGAGCGGTGGACCTTTTGGTATTGTTGTCGTGTTGATGAGGGGTAGAATTGGTTCCGGGGTCGGGTCTGGAGCCTGAAAAATGGGGAAATTAAGGATTACTGTACTTTCTTAACGTTGCAGCGCATTTAGAATGTAAATTATTTAAAAAGGTATATATTTTAGTTTTTCCTACTCACCGATGGTGCAACAATGACAAAATGCTTCCTCTTCGATTGTATCCGGCTTTTTGGGGTCGTCACCGGAGGCCAGGTAATTTTCTCCTGAATTTTTAGTCTTTACCTCGTCAAAACTTCACCTCCTCGGGTGTGGATTCGATCCTCCTCTCCTTTCTGCTATTTTTCTTCCTCCTTCTGCGCTCTGGCCTCACCGGCCGAAACCTTTCAGCCTAAAACCGTGAATTTCATATGCAAATATTGGCACACCGGTTTCACAGCCGTCTTTTCCAGATCATGAACTTTTACCTAAAATTTTTACGGTTGAAAAACTGCATGATATACCGCCCGGGGCTGCACCCAGCGTTGTTCCGAGGTCGGAAAAAATTTAGTTGGTTCCATTTCTGTAGTTTGTACTTCAGCTTTGGCCGTCCTTGAATCCCTTAAAACATTGGATAGGAAGAATGGGGTACCGTATTCCACGCGCAAACGGGATTAGTCGCCATTTTCGGTGATCGGCCGGCTAAAAAAGGAGGTGATTTTGAAGAAATTATGTGGGCTACCTTATCGTCGGTGTTTTCTGATGATGTGATGCTGACTATTGTCAAAAAGAACAGTAGGTTGAGCCGCATTTACCCAGTCTGAAATGTGGATTTAAAATGAAGGGGATAAGTTGAAATTCGGAGATTTGTAGATATAATAGCTCTACGATTGACATAAGCGCATGTAGGACCGTACCGGATTACCGAAAATATTAGCCCCCCCCCCCCCCGCTAACAGTCCAATGCTCCCAAGCCTAAGCCTACCCAATGTATAAAACACCACAATATACCGGAACCTTCAAAAGTAAATATGAAAGCAAAGTGTCTAAACTGACAGCCCGTCCACGAATGGCAACCAATGACGAGGCAACTAATTGACAGTGTCGGGAGTCTCACCGAACCCCTCAAGGCGGGTGGGGGATCGAACTCGCAGACTTCCTAGACCCCCCGTCCGTCCTCCTCCATCCCCCCGTTCAACCGTTTTTTGGCCTACTCAAAAAGTGGCCTTGGCGCGGAAATGAAGGCGACAGCTTCACCTGGCGAGAGCAGGGGGGCGCTCTTTTCGAGCTTCTTTATCCTAGGCGACATAAAGATCAACGGGGGGGGGGGATGTGCGCGTCCAATTAGTCTCGGTGAGGTTGGGTTTTATTTTGGAATTAAAGGGGATTGGAAGGTAAATAATTTTCTATCGATTTACGCACCACTTTACATAAGTTAAACATGTCTCTTTAGACTAGTGCTCCCGATTTTCATGGATTCTCTACAGATTTTCAACGATCCTCGACGTGCTGCAACGCGTGAGGGGTTTTTTTGAGGCGCTACGCAACGCGTATGCGCTAGACTGTGAGGTGGAATCACTCGCGATGCGTAACGCGATTCCTTCAAGATTTCAGCAGGACCTATAACCAAAAAATATCGACACTTTTGTTGCGTTTTTTCTCTTATTTTCATCCCCTCCAAAAATATTTAAAATTGTACTCAATTTTTTCAAGATTATTCTCATTTTTCTAAACCAACACCCCTTTTATGATGAAACCGAAGCCGTATACCCTATGAATCAGCTGGCTGCTCTATTCCCCGGGTGCGCTAAGAGCCGGAAATGGTGCCGAAACTCGGCAAAAACCGGGCTTCAATTTCACGCTAGTGCTGGCCCGATTTTAGCAGGCCATGATGGTGGCGTTGCCCTTAGAGTCCGTGACTTTACTATAGTCAATCTGGTGTTTATGGAGGCTACTTCTGGGTGGGGGGAAATCAGGGAGAGTTGTCGATTTTTTGAACTTCTCACGATAGGATTTCCGTTTTCTCACGATCAACAAGGCGAGAAACTAAGATTTTTTTGCCGCTCAAATTGAAGAGTTATGGATGTAATAGAAATTGTAACTGTTAGGAGTATTGTTATTACAAGAGCCACAAATTTTCTAACAGCCATAAAACATTGAAAAATGCGAATTGCAATTTATTTAACAAGTTTTTGTGGTGTCTCTCATTGTCCGTCGGATTTTATAATGAGATTAAAGTATTTTTTATGTAGTTTTGGATTATTTCTTAAGCAAAAATACACAAGGAACATTTTTTACACCTTCTTCGTCATCCCCTGTTCACCCAGACATTGATGCTGAGCTCTGAGCTTGAGCTCTCTAAGGTGTGGGGGATAATCGGCCAAAACTCGGGGGCCCCCCCTTCATTTTTCCCGGTGGTCCACCAGGTGTTCCCACGAACGGAGCTCGCTTGGATGCACATCAGCTTCCGCCCATCCTTTGTTACTCCCTAAAGCGTGGCCCCATCGAGCCAAGTAAACCTTGGCTTTTAGCGGCCTACCAAAAAAGCTTTGCCATACTAGAATCCGTTCGAAAGTCGTAGATTTTGCATTGTCACTTCCGCTTCCACCCGGAAGTTAAACGTCCTTGAAAGTGCACGATTTAACATAATTTCCTATATATTTACGATCATATTTTTGCTTGTAAGCTCGGGCAGTTTGACGCTATTTCCGGGAGAGCGTGCCCATAATCCCGGGGATCCGGGCGGGTGCTCTGGGGCAAGGAGGAGAATCTGTTTTGCCGTAGCTCCACACAGCGTGTTCTATCTAAGCCATAGGCCCATCTCGGTCTCTTCCTTGAACGGACTATGAAAAGTTGATTAATTTCGTGTCTGGCCCCGAGTTTGTGCATCTGGGGAAAGGGGTGGGATTTGGAAGGGAGCGGATACTTGGAATTTCGTCTGATCACTGAGATTGTTGAATTATCGCGGTTCCCAAGGCAAGAACCTTAAAATCAAACGTTAGGTTTATTCGTTTACGGCATGTTACTAGTTTCTTTAAAGGTTCATTGAAGTCATTTTGAATTTAAAGGTTACCTATAGATTTGGAGGTGCAGTTGCATAGATTGACTCGTTTACGACATTAGTAGCTCCTCTCAAGGTCCTTTGAAGGCAAGAAGTTCTGTAGATCATGCTTCATCGGCTTACGCATTGTTATTTTAGCCTTAATTTATTTTCTGAATCACCACGATCCTTGGCCCACCTCCCAGAAAATAGCCCAACCACCTGAATTTCGTAGAGCAAGTGCGGACCCCAGGCGGAAATCGCAGAATTACGGCCCCAGGGGCCCCGGATTTATGCTCGTACTACACAACGGTCAAAGGCCACCAAATTTGGAAGAATATTTAGCCACAGAAAAAATTTCTGATGTTTTTTTGGTGTTTGCCTTTGTAACTATTGAATCAGTTATCTTATGCTTAAAAATTCCCCGATTTTAACGGAACGTCCAAACTTTGGCAAATTTCTATTTCCAGCCTTCAAATTTTTTTACGATTTTCTTATACTTTCGAAGCTGCTTGAACCTCAAAAAAAAGTTCGGATTCTAAAGGAACGCCCAGCACACAGCGGGTTCCAATTCGGCCTGTTTTTATTGCCTCGAATTGGTTTTCTTCAAATTCCCTCCGAATGACTCAAGGTGAAGCCCCCAGACCCAGATGTGCGCGCGTTTTACGCAACTCCGCTCCCTTCCCCCTTCGTCAACCTGGAATCTCTGTGCTCGCGGGGGGCGGGGGGCATTTCAGATTGTCTGTAGTGTGTTGAGGGCCATATGGAATGCATAGGAGTGGGGTGGTAGAAGCGGCGGCAGGCAATGGGGCTCACGGGCAAACCTAAAATCACTCACATTCGGGGGTTACCCCTTCGATGGGAGGGTTGATTTTTGGGTAAACTCGCTGGCGCCGAAAACGACGTCTTAGTTTTTTAGAAATTTTGTTTTCATACTTAGAGCTCCAATAACGGTTTAAAACCTGATTTCGATTTATAGAAGCCGTTTGCCTTCACTGAACTCTTAAAAAGTTGATTTTGCTCCCAAACCAGTTACGCAACTTTTTCTTTTCACATTTTTATCCTGCAACATTGGCATCATCGTTCTTCCCCTTTTACCCATCTAATCAACGCATTAATGAGCGTTCCATTACCCTCCGCTGCCCAGGTCTACCCTAAAATGTGACTACCCCCAAAATGCCAACTTCCCGCTTACCCCCCGTCGCCCAATTAACACCCCTAAATGCAGATCCCATTGCATAATTGAGCATCCCCCTCCTATTCGTCAGCTTCAAGGAGGGATATCCTAGTTGGGTTAGGAAACACGACGAACACCTATTTCTACCGAACGTCGGGATGGCTCTTTTTCGTGTTGCACGGATTATATAGCATCATTCAAGAGTTTTAAAGGAACTGGGAAGCCATATTAAAAACCTATAGTTGTACCTAGACTAGTGTAAGGAAGAAAAGGAATTGAAACCTTGGGAAATGAGATTTCAAGATTTTAAAGGGATGGCGAAGGTCAGCTTATTGATTTTTTGGCTGCAGATTCCTCGAATTTTCCGAATTTAACACAATTTTGTCATTCATGTCCCTTTAACACTTTGTTTGCGACGAGGAGCATTTTGCTAATCTATCTGAAAAATCCCGTAATCCGAACTGGCAATTTTACGACTTAAAAACTAGAAAACACTAATGACCTTTACGAAATAACTAGCCAAAGCATGGGGGGGGGTAGATTACAATGTGGTGTGCGCAAAAGCCCGAATTTTTTGGTCCAGCCTGGGAAAGGCGCTAGGAAAGAACATCCACGGGCCTGGACCCCGGGGTGTTCGGCCCGGTTGCCCGGATATACTGCCCAAATTCTCGTCAATTTGTTGGTTGGCACCCGGGGGACCCCCGACCGGCCCAATTCCTCATTCACATCCGCGTTTGCTATCAAATTTTTTAAAGATATTCTGAATATTCTAGTTTAGCCAATACGGTAACCTTGAAAAAGCATAAAAATTTTGTTTTTACTGTGTTCAGGCTAATTTTTGTTTTCTGCATTTTTTGCAACCGGTAGACCAACCTTTCCGGCCATGAAAATGTCGCTCAAAGATATTATTCCGTGATTCGCCAGAATATTTCATAGTTGTCAGCCTGGGGTGCCAGCTCCTGACTCTGCCCCCGACCCGCTAAAAAAACGCTGTTTTCATCGAAAGCGCTGGAAGTGCAAATGGATTTTAATTTTAAAAAGGCTGATTTTTTTAATTTGATAGAAAGCTACAAACCACGGAGCCTTGCCTTTAAAATTCGCCTAGTGAAAGGCCCGACGTTAAAAATTTCGAGCACTTTTGATGAGAACTTTTTGATGGAAAAGGAAGCTTTTGAACTTTCTATAATTGTAAAATGTTATTTTGCGTGTGCTTTTTTCCTTTTTAACTATTTTTAATACTTTTCTCTCTTGATTTATTATATATCTATTCTATTTTTGAAATTTTTCAGCTAAAAGACAAATGACAAAAATACACCTTTTTATATTGGCTTAACTCCCAAATCCAAGATTATTGAGTCGCAACCCCTATAAATGCCGATATTTGGGATCTTTTTACAACCAAAACTCAGCAAATCTTGACGGTCTTATGTTTATACCCGGTCTACAACATACAAGGGCTTTATCGACGACTTTCCCAGAAAATCCCCCTCTTTTCGTGTGGACCGGGCTTCACTTCCGGTTCACTTTTTGATGGAACCCTGCTGTTAATCCGGGTCCCCTTCTGTTGTCTTAAATTGCCATTACAAACTGTTCACTTTTTGAGCTGCTACACCCAGATTGTGGTCTCGCGCCTGAAATTAATTCACTCTCGCTCGCGCTGCCCGCAAATTCGGGGTAATCGAATTGTTGATGTTGGGTTTGGTAGGCTGCTCTGTAGTGGATTTCCGATACGATACTCTTTACTGAACTCTTTTTGTACCGAAAATCATGCAATTTAGGTTTGAGTATTATATACAACATTTCAGATAAAAATGATGCGAATAAAGGAAGCTATCTTGCGCAAGAAGATCATCCAGCAATTAAACGAAGAATGGAAGGAGTACGAGGACGAGATAGCCGGTGAGTAAACGAAAAATAACGTGGAATTTGCTGGAATGAGTGTGGAATTTTCGCAATTGTTATAACGCTTTAACGCTTGGTTTGAAAGGGGTGAGCACAGGCAAATTTGAAACATTACTTTGTTTGCTTAAATTGATCGAATATTTATGTTACCAGGTTGTTTTGTTAAGCTTGGGGAAATCTTCAAAAAATTAAAAATATGGGAGAATTTGTGGTTTTAAAGGGGTGTAGAAGTAGTTTTTTAAGGTTCGGATTCCCTATAAGGATGCTTTGTAGCGACCCGCGACGTGTACTTAGATACATACACTGTATTAAAATTACTGCGCGATGTTTTGGTGCACTACTCAACTCTAGATAGGCACACTGCGTGCGCGTCGCGTGTAGCGGTAAAACGGAATCCATAGCTTCTCTTCCGACCTCTTTAAAAATCCGAAAAAACTTTTAAAAATGCTTACTAAAACGCTGATTGCCTAACGCGTGTGGAGGGTGGCTATTACAGCACTGATGCGCCAAGAGGAGCAACACCCCGCCGAGCTGCTCAACCTGCTCCGCGTCGCCCAGTCGATGCAGCTCAAGCAGCTTCATCAGCCAGCCACCGGCCCGCGTCTGCCCCGCTTATCCCCACCAGACATCCAACCCCTTCCTATCTGCCCCTCCACAGCCGGAATTCCACACCACGACGACAAAGGTGCTTACTGTAGAATTGTGGCGTTTTAGAAAAGCCCCCCCCATTTGCTGTGGGCTTTCATTAATTTTTGCGTCATGCACGTATGCTAGTATAATTTTAAAATCGATTTTTAATTCCCGCATGTCCCCCACCACCACCAAACCGTTTAGACCCACGAAAGCGACGGCGAAAGAAGGGCATAAGATTGGGCAAGTTTCACAAATGCACAAATAATACCTTCCCCCTTTAATGCACCTCTCTAAACCTATCAACGGCAATGCCTATTTTTCAGCTTCTTCTCCTGGGCGCTTTTGGTGTCTTTATAACCAGAATTATGATTTGGTTTTAGAACCGACTACTGTGGAGTCTCCACCGCCCGTAGCGCCGGATGAAAAACAAACGGCGGCCAAGCGGCCATCTCCGGTCCCAAAACAACATCCACTACAAGCATTTGTTGATGAGCTACAGACAAAGTTGACTGTTCTTCAGGTGTGAAGCTATAGAAGGTTAGTAGGAATTATTTATTTTGCAGAAACGGGCTTTGAAAGTTACGTGGAAGCGGTTATCTGAGGCTCCGAAGACATCAGGGAGAGGGACGATTCAAATTATGGAAAAGGTATGGAGTGAAAATTACTTTTTTTTGTAAAATACCTCCCAGGATAAGCCTGAGCCTAGCTTAAGCAAATCTCTTTTTAGATGTTCGACAAAATGGTCGAACTCGAACCACAAGTACCATCCCTTTTCTACAAATCAGCCTTTATCTCATGCTGCCACGATCGGAAGCATGGTATTTAATAAAAAAAATTCGCAATCAATTAATTAAGGAAAAATAATCGGAAATACTATCTCAACCTCAAGAGACCACGCTCATATTCTCGTCGAATATATCGATACCATGTTGCAACTAATGTTCGAGGGAAAATCTGATAAAACCATGCCCTCGCCAGAAGATATAGGTATCGACTTGTTACTTAAAACGGAAGCGGAAGCGTTTCAAAAAATATATAGTTTCATTTAAGGCGCCTATCACATCCGGCTCTACCCCCTAGGCTTCAGAAGACACATGTGGCAGGTGTTGGGCGAGAGTATGGCGGAGGTTTGTATGCTAAAAAAAGATGACGCAAAAGGTATTATTTTTAGGTGATGTTCGTGCAAGAATGCGTGAGGGCATATCCGCATGCTGCCTCGGCCTGGTCTCTACTTGCCGTCGCTTTTACCGACAAAATGTTTGGGGCATGCAAACCGCCCAAGGATTTTGTGTTGGAGGTAAGCCTAGGCAGCTAAGATCTCGATAGCGCATAGTCAGTAACTTTAAATTTTTTTATGGCTAGCGGCTAAATTAGGCCTTATCAAAAAAATTGGCATTATTTCGTGATTTGGAAAATCCGGCATTACGTCGATAACCCTTATCGTAATACCTTTTTAGACGGGCACAAAATCCGGCCAAGAATCCCCGTCCTCCGATTCCGGATGCCCATACAGCAACAAATCATCTACCCGTGATGAACACTCTAGCAGTGAGGGGACTAGTGGCGTCGATAGGTGCGCCAAGAACTTTCTCAAATTAAAAAAACTATTGATTATTTTCAGCTGCCCACCCTACGCAAATCTCCACAACCCTTCGCAGCCCCGGCTTTTCGCCAGAATCCGGCCACCCGGCCTTCTTCATCCCTTGAATCTCAGCCGAGATCTGTTAACAGAGCCGCCAATTGATTATACGGTAGATAGAGCGCATAAATAGATTTTAAAATACATTTTAGCCAAGTCATGAAAGACCCATCTCACCTCCCATCGACTACCCAATGGATACACCGGAGAAAATAGCTGGGAAGAAAATCGAAAGTGACGGGCTGGGGACTTCTTATTCGTAAGTTAAATTAGCATAAAAAAATCATCGCATTTTCCAGGGTATATTGCTCGGAGCCACATTTGGAAATTGATGAAGATACGGAATCGAAACGTTGGCCAACCGGGTAGGATTTATGTACATTTAATGCACTTTACTTCGCCCTAAAATGTCGATTTGAAAAGTAACAAATTACAATTGCACTTACAGTTATAATTATGACGCTTTAAACCTATTAATTTGCAATTATCGACTTTCTTACAGTCAGCCATCGCCTCGTGTCCAAATGGGAAACCTTCGCTATTCTATGGTGAACCTCTACAAACCGGAAAGTGCGGACGAACCGCGAGATATGAACAACTTCTACCCGTACCACCCATCCCTCCATTCTCGCCTTACCAATACCCACAAATACTCCCTTGATGAACGCCCTTCCGATACCCTACGCCGTCGTCACTACGTCCGCAATATGGAACGTCAACACCGAAATTTCCGCTCCATCTCCCCGCAAATGAGAACCGGCGCTCTTGAGACGTTTTTGTAATGGTTTTTTTGGCTCCTGTGTCCTCCTATATTGTTCTTGTTCCCGCTTACTACGCATAGAAAATTTCTATTTTCACTTACCGAGCTACAGTATACCAGCGCCTCCATATCAACGTGTATATTTGCCCGCCAAATTGCCTCCTTTTTGTGTCTTTTTCGTTCTGTATAAATGCTTACGGGAATTGTCCTAAAACTACCACAATTTCATAGTTAAAAAATGCAAATTTGACATGTCTAAGGTGTAGGTGTGGTGCTCAAAGTGAGGCTCAAATATTTATCTTCGATTCCATAAAGATGATCGTATCCCGTCGCATCGTTCTTCCAAAAACAACCCTTTGAAAATAAACACGATAAGGCTTGTAGATAGCAAATGTCGTAAGAACTGTCAGATTCCCATAAAAACTCATACAAAGCATAGCCGCCATCGTGACTAAAAAAATAACATGCATAAACCCTATCCGTTCACCTACTTGCATCCCTGCTTGGGAATTCAGGCTGCGTTAATAGAATAAAATTGAGCACTGTTGGAAGTAGCGTGACTAATGGCACGCAGGTCTACAAAAAATTGGCTTTGATTTCAACGTTACCTGGATCATCGATTTAGTCATATAGGATTGTTGTTGCTGACGAGTTCTATCACTTAATAAACCACTGATACTCCTAAATATATAAATAGATCCAATCCTATAAGCGAGAAAAGTATGTTTATTTTCTGTAATGAGGATTTCTCGGCCGTCAGGCCAGATTTCTGGCTGATTTCGGAGCGTTTACGCAATCATGGGTGGGGATCACGCGCATCTTCTTATCTTTACAGACTTTCCACTGATTCAGACCAAAAAATCGAATTTTGTAAAGTGGCCTATGGTGTAGTGGATTAGCGCTCGGTCTACGACGCGGAGGGTCGTGAGTTTGGGTCCTAGGAGAATTTAATTTTTTGCTTTTTGGTAGTTCGGCAACAAAACATATTTCTAGGCTCTCTCTATGCGAGGTTTCGGCCTGGTCTTCGCTCTAGCGCCGCAGGCCAACGATGGGTCCTTGGCCCAGGCTCTCGCGCCGGAGTCCAGATCCTGGCGAAAAACCAGTAACTAGCGCTGCAGGCTCAAAGATTCTAGCGAAACACTGGCTCTGGCGCCGCAGGCCTAAGAATGGCTCCTTGACTAAGGCTCTTGCCCCGCAGGCTGAAAAGTGAAGGTGTTCAAAGTAATGGTTCCGGGACCGGGTCCAGTGGAAAATGGCCGCGAAGCGGTCTTTTTCCACTGGTACAGTAATAATAGGTTTAATCTCCAATGCTACAGCCCGCAAAGTACAAACTTGAAATATTTGCGCTCGGTCAATAACGCTCCAACTACCACCACATAACAATTTGCAGCAAATAACCATATCAACAAAAAATAAACAAGCCGAACATCTTCGCGATACGTCAACTCGTGCACGAAAGTATCAAAGATAACATAGGACTAAAGATTAAGCTATATTTGTCCCTTCAAAATACACTACCGGATTGCAATGGAATAATACAGTAAGAACCACGTACAGTAACGCATTCATTGCCGAGTATATACAGCCAAGCCTAAAATTTAGACTTTTTAACAAATGGATTCATAGTACAGAAATTAAATAAAGTATGGCATTTGATAAACTAAAAAACTACAGTACCTATGCATTTTTATATATTTATGTTGCTGCGGCAGAATTTTAGCCAAGGCTCCGAGAAAGATATTCGAGCAGGTGAATCCGAGTTGGCCGATAATTACGTTAAAAATTATCTAAAATTGTGTTTGTAGTTTAAGGTTGAAATCTACAGCTACAAGGAACTTAAATTCACACATTATAGTTTGCTACCTTACCATTTGCACTGGTTCGCTAACCCCCCAACAACTCAGCAATCCATAGAATTCAATCGTGATCCGGCCATTCCTCACGGTAAACGCCAATACACACATCAATTTCATCACGAAATCGTATAACAAGCTGACAAACTGGAAATTTAGATGCAAAATAGTATAGAATAAAAATCAGTATTTAACTCACCACCCAATAAGATATTGTATATGAAAAGCGGCCCATTTCTTTTGGGGATTTCTTTACGGTCACGTAGAGGCCAAAACTATTGAGTAGAAGACATGGGACTAAAGGTTATGTGGATTTCACTTCCCTTGTAAGCACAGACTAAGCCAAGCTTACTTGATAATCCATAGCTCAATCGTATTAATACAGTCTGAGCCCAGAACCACTCCACAAAATCCATTATCGGTTTTTAAAGGACGTGACAAATTCTTTGCAGGTCTTGAGGCCAAACCCGGATTGGGTGGGCGAGAACGTGAGGGTAATCCATTTTACGCAATTATTTTTCGGCTATCTAACCTCCACTAGAGACCATGTTTAATGACTTGGGTTACATTTTTCGAATGGGTTAAACGGAATAGACCAAGAAATAGTATTGTAGACTGCTGAAATGGCTAGACTTTATTTCAACTAGGCTGTAAGAAACGCTCATTAAAACAGTTGGCAATCTTTATGCAAATATTGGATATCTGAGGTAATCAGCAGCTCATTTGGATGTAATCCTGGGCGGATGTGTATCCGAAATATTTGAGGTGGTCCCCGTAGCCGGGAGATAGGACGTTGCCACCAGCTGAAAAAGATTTCATATAAATTCATTTTTAATTAAGTGAAAAGAACAGTCATTGACAGTTCGGAAACCTTTAACGGTGCTTATTTAACAACACATAGTAGTTGGTAGGTATTGAGTAGTGAACTTTCCCGTCCCTTTAAAATTTTATTCGCGCTCACCAGGACAACACGACGGGTCATCATCGATTGAGCATTGTTTGCTGACGGTCGTAGCCGCCGAATAAAGCACGGCAGGCTAAAGAAAAAAAAATTTTTGAAAAATTGCCTTTCAAAACTCCTTCTGAAAACTTGCCGAATTTTGGAACCAGCACGACGGATTTGCACCAAGCACAGGCATCTTTGTCCGATCGCACGAATTTGGGGCCATGTTCTGAGAATCGGGTTTGATCGAAATTGCAAAGTGCTTACCGGGACCGGGTCGTTGTTGTAGGTGACACGAACTCGAGTCGGAACTGTTGCGTCGAACTGGGCTGCGTAGTCCTGAATAAGCTACAGTGAAAGGTGAACCTCAAAGTCGTTAGAAAGGAGTGGGAGTGAGAGAGAGAGAGAGAGAGAGAGAGAGAGTGAGAGAGAGAGAGAGAGAGTGAGAGCGGGGTTGGGGCGGTGAGATGTAACGATTGAGCCAAATTCAAAGTCTAAATAGCATTATTTTAGAACACCTACCTGATCGCCACATCGCGGACAGCCATATCCATAGTACGAAACCAAATCCTTCTCCCAATACCCCCTGCGTATCGTCACGTAGGCGACCATTTGAGCCACGCAAGCCCCAATCGAGTGACCAGCGATCGAAAAATGACCATCATACAAATAGCCCTTTTCCGACTTACCACAAGCTTGAAATCACAATACTGGGCCCAGACCTGCTTCAAGTAATCCCTAAGATCAGTGTAGGGATCGGACATTAAACATGCCTATAGCCATAATACCAGACGGCCGTGAAGCCTTCTAATAAACTATCGCCCATCGTGTATCCACCGCCCAACGACCACGGAATCAAGCGCTAAACATCTTTTTGAACTCCAAGAAATTGACGAAATTGTATAAAAAATTCGAAATGTCGACCGACCTAGTTTCTTAAATACAGCTCTCATCAATAAAAATATTTTTAATTTAATTGATTTACCTGCTGACCAACAGGATAGGCCGGTCCTTTAATCAGGGCATTGCCAGCGTTCGCCCAGCTTGAACTGATTGAAGATGATCCGGTCACCCAGACGACAATTTCCTGGTCGGGGACGGACACGCTCAACTGGGATTTATCTTAATTATCCTTAATCCCCATAGAATCATACCGACAATCGAATTTTTCCCCAAAGCTGCGCGTCATTGACAATTCTGGAATATAACTTGCCAAATTTTAGAACGAAACGAACGTATTTTGATACATATAATTTGGATATCCCTTGTTGTTAAGGCAGGCTTGCTTGGCCCCATTTGTCGCGAGACCAATCACGAAATACTAAAAAATAATTTAAAAATTCAGTCTTTAAGAAGTTTTACAAACCTTTTGCCCAAAAGTTGGATTGTATTGAGCATCAGCAGGAGACAGCAGAATCCCGGAAATGGAAACAAAAGTTATCAGCTTAATGTATCCCATCGATCGGGGTTAGTCGGGGGATGGGTTGCCCCTCACGAAATGGTCAGCTTTTGGGGGGAAAAGTGTCGCTGGGGTGTCGCGTTGTTCCAAAATGCGATTTTAAGCCGCGTATAATGGCTTCATACTTGGTTTGGGTGGAGGGTCAAAAAATGGGATCTGGTTTAGTTCCCGATACATTGGAACTGTGATGTCAGCGATAAGTTAAGATTGGCGGTAAAGGTTGCTTACCGGGGGGGGGGAACAACTTTTGTTGTTTCAACTATTACTCTGTTGTTTTGAAATTTCCATCGAATAAAGCGTCGGAAAAGATACTAGGAGAATTAAGATAAGGTATGATCAAGGCAAAATAAGGTTTTGAGCTATTGCTAGTTTATTTTCACAACAGTTACCCTAAATTCTTAACTTACTTCAAAATTACTTCAAAATTCAGCGCAGTAATCCCAATTCCATCTTTTCAAGGGCTTTTCCTTTTCTCTTTCAAAAAACCTTAAACTATTCCAATCTCGTCCAAATGTCTAATTCGTTCCTCCGTTGTTCAGCCAAAATTAGCAGCACTTTGTGAACGGAGAGCTGCAGGGCAGGAGAAATCTCATCCCTTTCCCCCTCGCGCCCACTACAAACGCTTTGCTCGGCTCTACAGTCCCCCAAAAAAGTGGCCCATTGTCAAGATGAGATTATATAAGATGCTGCCGTGGATTGTTGGACCATCACAAGATGAACGCGAAGGCGCTCACCTGGGCGGCATGCTTGGCCTCGACTGGAGTGCTGCTGACATGTCTCGCATTCGCTGGGTTCCTCTATAGGTATGAATTGGATTTGCCTTGCATCGCCCTTTAGAGCAATATTACTACATTAATCATTTTAGAGACCTTTCCAACTTCCGTGAAGAGGCCGTCCGTGATTTGGCCGAATTTAAGGTCTACTCGGATGAAGCCTGGTCCGGAATGCACCGCGGCCCAAGCGAGGCCGAGGGCCACACCAAGAAGCACGGATTTGTCGAAGTGTTCCCAAGCCTTCAGAGGAGAGAGAAGAGACAGGTAGCTCGAAAACCAAAAAATGGATTCAAAATTTTCTTTCAGTCGAACTGCCAGTGCGGCCAGCAGCCCAGCAACTGCCCCCGCGGCCCGCCCGGACCCCCTGGTGAAGCCGGACACCCCGGTGAGGATGGCCATCCTGGACAGCCCGGAAATGACGGAAATGCCGCTGGACCTGGAACTGGGGATGAATCCACTGGCGGCTGCCAAACTTGCCCCGCTGGCCCACCCGGACCGCCAGGACCCGATGGACCACCAGGACCTCTTGGACCCGATGGAGATGATGGACAACCTGGAAGACAAAGCTATGGTATGAACGGCATTTGAAAATTCAACAAATTATAATTCTAGGAGGCGCTCGACCCGGCCCACCTGGCCCACCTGGAGATGCCGGCCAACCTGGACAGCCTGGACAACCCGGGGCCTGGCCAACCTGGAGGTCGTGGCCCACCTGGACCTGCTGGTCAGCCCGGACCTCCCGGAAACGCCCCTCAGCCTGGCCCACCAGGACCTCCCGGCCCGCAAGGACAGGTTTGATTCATTTCTAACTTTGAAAACATTCAAATTTGTTTCAGCCCGGCAGCCCGGGAAGCCCAGGTGGAGATGGACAGCCAGGTGGCCCAGGACAGGATGGAGGCCCTGGCAAAGATGCCGCGTATTGCCCATGCCCGCCACGTGCTGGTCAGGCTCCCCCTGCGGCCGCTGTTTCCAACCATCAACAATCTTCGGGATACCGTCATCGCAAGGCCAAGCGTATGCGCATGCGCAAGGTCAAGAAAGTTCGCCGCATGCATTAACGATAAATGCATTTATGATCTATCCCGTTTTACGCGAAAGTTAAAAACTCACAACGCAAAATGCACCTAACGGATGCTAAGCACATGTCTTTGATAGCTTTTGGCTTTAAAAACAAGTAGTACATCCTTCCAGAAATCGGCCAAATTTAGCGAGCCCGCGTTCGAGGATCCTTGAACCTGTCGCAAACACGGTCCTTTTCAATTTCCCCGAACACCCACGCTTGACCTTCCCAGATACCGTCCAGCAAAAATTATACTCGTATGAAATTTCATTTCCCATTTTACACCTTATATTCTAACCTTGTCTTTTACGCTTTCGAGTGCAGCAATTCCAAAAAGTGACGTGGCCAAATTAGCGGATTTCATTCGCAGCGCCCTCGCCGCCAGTCAGCGCCCCTCTGTTGATACACAATAATAAACTATTGACGGTTGACTAAAAGGCTGGCTAAAAGAGAACTGGTTGCGCCCGGCCTTGTAGTGGATTCCGCTCTGTCCCGTAAATAGGTCCACTACAGTTCTATCGACGGACACCTTGCGGTGACCCACTGAGAGCCGTCCTATAACACGCGGAAATCCCGAAAACCGGGTTAACCCCCCGTGGCGCTTTCCCCTCGCTGCAGAGACCATTCCCGACCGGACTTTCTATTTTTTGGAACCTGATGAACCCATCTGGCAGACCAAATATTCTTCAACTCTATATACTATTTATTGTTACCTTATTATTCGTCAAAGACACTTTTCCTATCCCTGAATATTACGAACCGCGACCCTACCCAATTGATGGTAAGTTAGAACGTCCATTTCCCATTGGCAGTTTCTAAATTCCAGATGATGCTGATGAGGAGGCAATACCCTCTTGATGGCTTTTTTATTCATAGTGTTCGAGGCCCAGCAAAACAAAATGTTTATTATCAAAAAATTGCAATAAATGCTTAGTTGCACAAACAATTGAAAATCGCGATAAAGGGCTAAAATCCAAAAATTCTAAGGATTCAGATCAGTGGGTGACTCGGATGAGAAGGGTGAGGGTTTTGTACTGTTTGAGAAGGGGCAATTACCAACGGCCACCGCCGCTACCGCCTCCGCCTCCGTAACTTCGGCTACCACCGTCAAACCTGAAATTCAAAATTAATATTGATTTTTTGAGCACTAGTAAATGGTAAACTTAAAACTTTAACATACCTTCCACGCTTCGCGGCAAAATCTCCTCCGCCGCCTCCGTAACCACGCTTCTGTCCACCACCGCCTCCGGACCACCGTCCGCGGCTCTGACCTCCTCCACCGCGACCTTGCATCTCATAGAGCTCAGGCGGCACAACCTGCTTGGCCTCCTCCAAGACTTTGATCAAGTCCCGGGCCTTCGGGGCATTTTGGGGTGTGAAATAGGTGTGCGCGGTACCCTGAAAGGATTTCGTAAATAGGAAACTGATCGAGATGTTTTAATATATGTTTTTAAACTAACCTTCTTATCTCTTCGCCCAGTTCGGCCAATTCTATGGACATAGTCCTCAGAATTATTCGGATAATCGTAGTTGATCACGTACTTGATATCATCGACATCTAAAAAATTCAGGTTAAGCAAGCCTTTCTTAATCCGGCAGACTGACGCGAAAAAGTCCAATGAAAAGACTATATCGCGAAAATCTAACCTGATCAGGGACCCAGAAAATGGGTGTTCCGGCCGAGTTACATGGGTGCATTGAATGTCCATCGCGAGCAATCCTGGAGAGACAATGTTGACAGTCAATGGCCTGAATGTGAAGGGCCCAAGATTCAATTTAGTGGGCCTCCACATCCATTTCCCACATCGTACATCGCCAACAAATCACCGCGAATTCACGGTGATCATTATTAAAGGGATCGGTAGTCAAAAGTCGAGCCGAATTGTATGGTAACGAGACAGCCATAAAGATCGCTCACGGATCAGGGTTGTCTAGCTTCCAGATTACGAAAGAGCTTCGATTTCACTTCCAAACCCCCCTCCAATTGGGCGATGTGTACAATGTGGACCGCCGACGTATCAATGTTTTTGGTCTCTCTCCAAGTTCTCCGACAAAAACGAAGGGCCACGAAAGGTAATGGCCACTTGATTCCGATGGATCCAGTTTGCACCCAGAAGGGCACACACTTCGCAATGCCGTACTATCTTTTTTTGAACGACACGTGGAAGTGGCGCACTCGACAAGAGTACGACTCGATACTAACTTACCTAGACCACGAGCGGCCACGTCAGTGGCAATCAGAATTGGCGTCTTGCCATTTTTGAATTCTAAACAAACATCAAATGCCCGAAATAAAATACTAGCCTTGCAGCACCCAATCACGTTCGCCTTGTTGCTTATCGCCGTGAATGCAAAGTGCCGGCCAACCATCGCGACGCATAAAGCGCGTGATGTCGTCAGCTTTCCGCTTTGTTTCAACAAAGATAATAGTTTTTGAGTCAGACTAAAGACATATTGACAAGAATAACAATATTGCATACCTGGCCCATAATAGTGTTCAACAATCCCATCAACTTTTGCTGCTTTTCAAATTCGGGCACAACTTCAATAATTTGGGAAATGTTGTGGTTGGCAGAGAGCTCGAGGGAGCCGACATTCAAATAAGCCGCATCCTTCTGGAAGTCCTGGGCGAGCGTGCGCACCTCGGTTGGCCAAGTAGCAGAGAACATCAGAGTTTGACGATCCGGCTAAATCATGAAAATAACTGGTGGGATCTTGGCAACTTACGCGAATCTGAGAAACAATTTTGCGAATCTGCGGCTCGAAACCCATATCCAACATCCGGTCGGCTTCATCAAGCACTAAGAAAGAGCATCGACGCAGATTGGTTGTCCCGTTCTCCAGGAAGTCGAGGAGACGACCAGGAGTCGCCACGACAATGTCGACACCTCGCTCAAGGTCGCGAGCTTGGGGGCCTTTAGAAGCTCCTCCGAACAGACAAGTCATCTTCAAGCCAAGAGCATGGCAGAAGTCCTTCGAGACATCTTGGACTTGTTGGGCCAATTCACGTGTAGGCAGCATGACTAGAATGGATGGACCCTCACGGTGCTGGCGCGGTCCTTGGCTCATCGTATGCACGATTCCGGGGAGCATGAACTTAAAAAGGGTTATTTCGGTATGACATTTGCAACTTACCGCTAGTGTTTTGCCGGATCCGGTCTTGGCAATGGAAATGATGTCACGGCCACTCATTGCGATCGGCCAGGAAATTGACTGGATAATGGTCGGCTTTTGGAAGGCTCCGTAGAGCAGCGAGATCAGCTCATCCGGGAAGGGCGACTCATTGAATTCCCAAATCGGACGTGGGATATCACGGCCGTGGAGCGTCACTTGGTTCTGGGCAATCCACTGGTCGATTTCGTGCTATAATAGTGATTAGTGAGGTGGGGGATTTCTGATACCTACCTGTTCGCGCCTAGTGACGCTGGCGTGCTCACGGTAGAAGTTCTTTTGGATGGGCTTCAGATTTTCGTGGCTCCAATCGACGTCACGAAGCTTGCCACCGGCTGAGCCATTGCTGCGTCCTCCACCAAAGCCGCCATCACGACCGCCTGAAAGGAGCTTTTTTTTGGTGTTCTGAGTTTGTATCTCGACCATCTTTTGATCTGCAGCCTTGTCAAGCTTTACAAAATGTTCTTATTGCCTTGGCGAATATTTTGATATACTTTAACGCTCTGTATCACCAAGGGGAGTCTAATAAAAAAGTTGTAACGGTGTCGGGAGTTTAGTCCAGGAAACCAAATGCGACAAGTTTTCGCTGGGTCGTTAATTATTTCGATTCTCGTTTCGTATACAACTTACCATAGCCGCCGCCACCACCGCCTCCGAATCCACGATCACGGCCACCGCCGCCACCGCCATAACCGCCGCCACGTCCGCCGCTACGGCCGCCTCCTCCATAGCCGCCGCCGCCGCCGCCTCCGCCTCCGTATCCTCCACCGCTGCAAAACAACACATCACCGAAAGAAAATCCAAACTTACTAAGAACCCATTTGTATTGAGTTGATCACGGAATGTGAGTTATCCAAGTAGACCTCTTAACGAAGCTGAAAAAAAATAGATATAAAACACCGCCCAAATATAATTCATTCAAAAAGTTCGAACTAAAATACGCAGATTTGAACTTTTTAGGCCAGACACGAGCCGGGTATCGAAATAAAAAGACCCAATCGGTTGCGAAGAAATCGGTTTTGTTTGGTCGCCTTTCGCTTGATGCGCATGGGGCCGATAGTACGGCGCCAATTTGAAATGCTGGCAGAAAGCCATCCCATGACACCCAGTAAAGAATGACAATGAGTCATCGACGGTCCAAAAAGATCTAGAGGCTTCTGGAAACCATGATGACAATTCAGTTCTTATAAAAAAGTGTTCGACCTTCCGCAAGCCACAAATGTGGTGTCGAATAAACCCATTTCACGTTTCTCCTGTTCTCAATCTCAATCTCAAATCGTATTTTCTCGTGGGTTCCTTTTATTTACTACTAATAAGCCGAAAAAACACGATTTTTTTGAACATTCCGTTCTTTCCAATCTACAGTTAAACGTATTTTGGTGTGTTACGTACCAGGCCTAAACCCTCGATTTTGGAATTTGAGCGCTTTCTGCCATTGTAATTTATTTGCTTTTGATTGTAATCTTTTATAGCTAATCAGAATATCTGGCGAAAAGTTTTTCAAGTGATACTGCATCAGCTCGCGCTTCTGAGAATTTTGACATTGACAATCCCGTCTTTCGCATTGTTCGCGTCGCTTTGTTAGTTACCGGATAATTGACTGGGCCAATTTGAAGTGCTATACCTAGGAAGAAGTTTTTTTAGCAGTTTAGGTTTGGAAAAGAGTTTTGAAGTTATTTTAGTAGTAGTTTTCTGGGCTTGGGGCGATTTCCGAAACCATCAGGGCGAGTTGACTCAGGCATGTGTTCATTCTTTTCATTTTACTGTCTCTCTCAAGGTCTGGGGTTCATTTATAACAATTCTTCTTTTCAGATGGCGGAATTCCCCACACTTGGCCGGCACTGCGGCGTCGATTTGTGCAACCAGCTTGGTATGATTCAGTATTTTGGCTTGAATGTTTCGTTTAGATTTCCTCCCGATCAAATGCGACTCGTGTAGCGACACTTTCTGCATTACACACTTCTCCTATGATAATCATGGATGCGCCGGATTGCATAAAAAGGTATACCGGCTTTTGGATTTTGCAAGGCTGGCGACCTAATGGGTTCAGTCACTAGGTTCAGCAATTCTTCTATCCTGGCTTCTATAGTCGATCCTTTTCAGAATGTTCAAGTTCCGGTTTGCCCTATGTGCAGTCAGCCAGTCCCGTGCCCGAAGGGGAGCAGCATCGACGCTTTGGTCGA
Source organism: Mesorhabditis sp. LJ9110 (assembly GCA_038088335.1). Taxonomy (NCBI): domain Eukaryota; kingdom Metazoa; phylum Nematoda; class Chromadorea; order Rhabditida; family Rhabditidae; genus Mesorhabditis; species Mesorhabditis sp. LJ9110. Next base: position 98,502 of record JBBGBA010000096.1, read on the forward strand.
TCAGCACATCAATAACAACTGTCCAGCCACCAAAAAGAAGCGCATCTTTAAGAACCAATGTACGAAAACGGGCTGCAAGAAGCGCGAGGTAAAGCTTGAGTTTCGTTTTTAAATTCATTTTGCTTTTAGCTGGTGCCGTTTACGTGTTCGACATGCCGCCAGAATTTCTGCGTTTCGCATCGACATGAGGCGGATCACGATTGTGCGGCTCGCGCATCGAATATGACTCCTGCTGCGTGAGTTTTTTCCTGTTTCGTGGCCCCGGAGAGGATACATACAGTCGCGTGCAAAAAGAAAGCAACGTCAAAGAAGCGGTTATTATTCGTTTCGCTGGATATATTTTGGCAAACGCAATGTTTTGAGTATTTACGAATCCTCGAATTTAACGTTCAGTTGCCTAAATTTTGACTTGGAACCGCACCGAAAATATACTTTTTCTACATGAATTTTCCGTTTCAAAAACATCATCATTTTCAGCATCGTCGATTTACCAAGAATCAGTGTTTCTAGTCCGCAAATAGATCCGTATTCAGCCAAGGATTTATGGGCTTCAAAATCGGTCCGGTTGCGGCACCGGCGGTCTTTCCCCCGAGCGCGCCCAATTTTTGACGCTCCTGGCGCTATGAAAACGGGGAATCCGGGCTGGATCAATCAAAATCCCAACACAGAAACACTGATTCTAGGTCAATCGACGGTGCTAAAAACTCGGTGGTGTTTTTGGACCGGAAAAATTCCTGTGTCAGCCTTCGATTTCTTGAGGGATTTTAAATTGAAATTTTATGCGATTAAACGTTAATTTCGGGGCCTGTGCCCCCGCTTACCGTATTTTGCGACCTCGCAAATGCTTCAAAGGTTGCGTTTGGCCAAGAGTATATCCAGCTAAACGAATAGTAACAGCTTCCTGGGTGCAGCCTTCTTTTTTGGACGCCACTGTAGTCCTGTTTCGACAATTTCTATGAATTTATTGGGCTTTGGTGATCTGTATTTTCAGGCGCGCTGCTTTGGCTCGACAACAACAGGGCTGTTCCCGTCAAGCACAGGTAATTTGACGTTGTATTTTCAATCATATTTTTAGATGGATAGCGATCGAGCTTTGGCGTCGGCGCTTGCAGAATCGCTTGGCACCAATCTTTCACCCGAAGAACTCGATCGACGACTAGCCGAACAGCTGCAAGCCGAGGAGAACGGGTTTGTCGTTTTTGAATTTACAATATTAATTTCTTTTAGGAGGCGCGTTGGTCCACGAGTTGGTCAGGGAATAGCTGATAAATGTACAGTCAGCTGAACTTTTGCTTTTAAAATCCCTTAGTATAACTGAATATGAGATTCATTCCAGATTAGAATTATAAATGAAAAACTCTTGTGCTTATTTCGCCTAACCGCTAGCGTTGCTCCGTTTGTGCCCCGGTTCTGCGTTTCCGATTTAATATACGATATTTATTTTGCTGATTGCTTTTAGCTGACATTATGTGATGGTCGCTCCCTTGTGATAATTCGCTTTGCCATATCTTGTATCAAGATAAATTTCTTGAATGTAACTTTTGAATGGAATGACGCACCGATCAAATTTCAAGGCGGTTGCTGAATGGGGATTAGGAAACGTTTTTGATATCAGTGTCACCCGATCATTTGCCAAAGTCCCGGCTTCCAATCGCTTTTTGCCGAACAAAAGACCTTCGCGCGTGAAATTTCCCCGACCCGTCCTTCCCATTCTCTCAATTTCCCTTCCGGCTGATCAAAGAGATCTGTTCGTCGATTACAGACGGAAACAGGCTCTTAAATATTTCACATTGCGCGTCGAGGAATCGCGATCTACACAACGGAATGCCGCGTTTACCTATATTCCTTGGCGTTTTTACCATCGCTTTAGCGGTGCCGTTAATCGAGCCACCAAATCGAATCTCGCAAAAAATGTGGGTACATTTTCCAAACTTGCGCAATGAGAAAAGTTGGACTTCTTTAACTCGGCAATCATTCAGGTCTGAGCCGGAGGCGAGGAAAGTCTGGAAATCCCTAGGACCAGGCGATGCTGTTTGCATTGATATCGATCAAACGCTAAGGAAAGATAATGTCTTTCAGGCGCGTTCACCTAGCTAATCTCCAATGCTTTCTTTTTACAGGAATTAGGCCGAATGCTCGGTATGTTCGAGGCGATCGAAAAAATCACCAACCTGGCCATGTCGGGCTCCTTCTCCCATGCGTAATGCCAATATTTTCCGAGCACAAACTAAGCCAATTTCTAGCGACTCGATGCGAATGCGGTTGAACATGATGAATATCTCCAGGGCACAATACGAACAATTCCTGAAAATCCAGATGAACTCAACTAAAGAGCATGTGGGTTGAGCCTGGGACTTTGTTGATTTTTTTCTAGTTGGCTCCCGGTGGTGTTGATTTGATCGCTGCTCTGAAAAAGAAGGGAATCGATGTTTACCTAGTCGGTGGTGGTTTCAGAGAGAACGCCAATAATTTGGCCGATTATTTGGGGATCTCTAGGTAAGACTTTTGTAGCTGAAGTGTAAGCTTTCACAGAGACCACACATTTTCGCACGATCTCGTGTTTGATGCGAATGGTAACTACAAAGATCTGGACGTTAGCGGTGTTTCAGATGGGCAAGGCCACGTAGGTTTAGCAGGGCAGCCTTAATCTCCATTCAGCATGGTAAATCCAACTTATTGCGGGTTCTGAAGGCTGAGCGCAACATCAAGAAGTTGGTTATGTTGGGTGACGCGACGATTGATATGGTCGCCTGCCCACCAGCCGATCTCTGTATTGGATATGGCAAATTCTACGTAAGTCCCCGGAAGGATATTTCTATATCTCTCTCCTGTCATTTCAGATGGAACCGCTTGTGAAAGCGATGGCTGACTGGTATTTGATAGATATGGAAGAGCTGATCAGGGCCCTATAACATAATGGACAAATGAAAATGGATCTCATGCGGTGTCTGCTAGGTACCTACAATTATGCATTTTGCGAGAATATTGTAAATAAACAATTCAATTGAAAACCAGAGCACCACAAACCACATAAAATTTGAACAGCTTTTGGGATTCATAGGTTGGGATCTTTTTTCTTACCACAATAAATATAATTAAATTTACTGGTTCTCGATCCAAATCTCATGCGGTTTCAAAATTTGCATGTCATTCTCCTCGTCACTGTCGCTCTCGCTCGCCCTCCTAAAAAAATTTTTCTTACTGGCTAATCCGTCGACTTAAAAGGCAAGCGTTAGGAGAATGTCCCGGCATTATTGCATCACCGCCCCCTCATCTCCACCTCGGCAAACGCGTACCCTGAGGCTGTTTCGAGCATATGTTATTGGTGTCACAAATTCAAACCTAGCCGGCGCCGATCAGCCACTTGCTTCTATACGGATAACCACCTCTACGCCTCAGAAAACGATTGATTTTTGTTCTTCATCAGGTCTACGGTTATTACCCTTGCTGCTCTCATACAGGTGGCCGAAAATACTGCCTACAAAAATTTCGCTTAGAACCCCGACGGGAAAATAAAAGGATGGATTCGTATTAATTTCCAAACGAATTTAGGTGACATGATTTTTGTCGTTGACCTCCGCGATGACGAAAATAGGTCTCACCGCTCTGTTAAATGTGAGTTCGAAGCTCAGGTATGCTTTCCATTTATGTACTAAATACAATTTTGTTTCAGGCTACAGTCAAGTGCCTCCGGGATGTAATTCTCTCTAGATTTGATATTGCGTTAGATTTTCAAGAGATATTCGATAGCAGCGATCGTCGCATCGACTGGTTAATAGGTCCATTGGAAAATACAGGGCTTCGAGACGGTGATATTTTGATTCTGGTTCGTTATTTTCACAGATAATTCTGACATTTAAAAAAAAAGAGGACTAAAATTGCTCTTAACCTATATTTTTTTATTTTCAGAAACATGCAGAACTTCTATGCTGGACACTGTACAAGGACTGTGTTGATATCGTGTTGAAGCAGCGCTGGGACAAAGCTGAAAAAGCAAAAGAAGCTGTCGAACTTCACGAACGTTTGACCATAAGCGGATTCTTCGATGTCTACGTCGAATTCAACAACTTTGTAATCCAGAATCACACTAAAGTCGCTGCTTGGACGGGTGGTGACGTGGGTTTGTTTCGCAAAGCGACGGAGCAGTACTTCCGCAATCTCCATGATCAGAACAGAGGAAACGAAGATTCCAAATTCGTTTGTTATTTCGAAGAACGAGACGCGGACTTAGAAGGCTGTTCAACCAGCACCCTTGCGTTTGTCCAGATTCATGGAGAAGATTCGGTTTCGAAGTACAACGTTAAGTATGTTGTCTGTTCATTCATTCTAGGTCAATTTCTGTTTAGATTCCACCATTATGGCCCAAAAGGCGGGCGCTTAGGCCAGAGGCCGTACGTCGCCGAATTCTATTGCTATAAATTATTAGCATTAATCGGTGTCGGCCCCAAATCTCATATTATTCCTCCTAGCATGGCGACTGGAACTGAAACAAGCCCGTAAGGATTTTACAACGTTGCGTATACATCTACATCTTTGCATATTTCAGATACATTGCTACTAAATGGGACGACAGTTTTGAGCTCCTTGAAAACCTTATTGATGAGAACAGCCTTTGTGCGGATGTCGTCGTTCAATTGGTTATGCTCAGAGTGCTCCTATTCATTTCTGATCTACATGAGCGGACTGCGGTTTGTTTTAGAGTCCGAAAAATATAACCAACTATAATATAATTAATTTTAGGAAGGTGGAAAGGGACGGAGCACGCCGCAATTGTTGATTTTGGCCCCAGAGACAATGTCACGATTTATACAAATATCAAAAACGAACTGGCCAGAACTTTTCCAGACGGCAGGTGGAGAAAACAATATTATGCTGTGAAAAATCAACACGACGATAACTCCTGGTTGAAGATCGCAAAGGTGTATTTTGATAAGTGGGATCTCTCAAACAAGATCGAATCGGCTCGTGAAGAACTTTATCCAACTGAAGACCTCCTTAAAGGGCTAGTAATTGGCGTCAAGAAATGGCAATCCCAGGATAGTCCCACCGAAGAACTGAACGAATACATCGACACATTGCGAAAAAATTTGGAGCATCTTCAGACCTTCTTAAATTCCATTGTGTAGTAAACAGTAATCTTCGTATTGTGTTTTGTTGAGTGTGTGAACGCTGTTGTTTCAATATTTAACTATAAACATTTGAAGTCGTTTTAAATTCCGACATTTTAGTAAAAAAAGGTCCATTTTTGGTCCAAAAATTGCTATTTTTTTATTTTTCTATTTTTAATAAACTTTTGTAAAGTTTCGAAGTTCAGGGATGGTAAAAAAACATTTTAGAAACACTTCCGTCATTTTTTTAAAAGTTAGTCCCTAAGAAACTTTTTTCGATGCCGATAATGCGAAACAATCCAGGAGGGCGTGAAAGGGCGTTAAATTCGGGCTGCCAATCTCGAATGCAGAAGGGCAGGTGCAAACCAGGCCCTTAGTGCTGATCATGTGGTAGGCGGAAATTTCACACGTTCGTCAAATTCCAAAAGATATGACATTAGGAGACTTTATCGCCTTTTTCTATATTTTAATGTTAGCGTTCTGCGTGGCAAGGCTATCTAGCTCGGGCAGGGCTATCTTTAGATCAGCATATTTCGATATATACTGCACGACATGTAGGTTTTTCTCCAAAGGGGCAAAGTGAGAATTTCGATTCAGTGTTTTTTGAAATTATTCACCTTGTGGCTGGGCTAACAGCACATTTGATATTAGCTGGGGACCTTCCTGCGGTTGCTGACCCGTTTTTCATATATTCTATGATGCTCTACGATAATGCGGCGCTTGCTATGTTGTTTTCACAATTGGTAAATACAGAAAAAGGGCATCTAGACGGCCATTCGTGGTTCCGAACACGGATAGCAACCCAAAACGCGCAATTCTTTATGAGATCTTTCAATATGCACGATCAGATTCTCTCGTTCAACCGCTACACGGCAGTCTCCTGGTTTTTCGAATATAAAGCAATTTGGTCCAACGGGATGGTAAGCCGCCATTATCAATGTAAAATATGTTATACTCAGATACACCTAGTCAAAGCCGTCCTTTGGGCTATCTTAATCGGTTCCCATTTTCATATGTTGCTCTGGAGCCATTTGGAATATGACGCCGGATTTCTTTTAGGTTATGGAAAATCCATGGAAGCGGTACGGCGATTAAATCCAAGATCTTTTTATAGATACTTACCTACATCTAGATCAATCGATGGTATCGCGTGATCGGCAACGTGTGTCTTGGCGTTCCATCGCTCGGGCTGGATCTATTAACGATACGAACTTTGCGGTAAGAATCCCAACTCGCGAAACTAGTTTCAGTGATATGCATCATGAGTACGGTTTCTTGGCGTGGCATAATGTCATCAAAAACCTCGCGCTCATCCCAATAACCTTTTACCACGGTGCCAAACTTATGAAGGCATATTGCCCAACTTGCCCTGTATTCGACCTTGTGGCTAACAACTTGGTAACGTAACAAGCTAGACAGCCAAGTTTCAAGCCCGCTTGCGCATGTATTTGTTCAGTTGTGGGCCGATGCGTTTGGGCGCCATACTTCCATTTTCGTAATGTTGATGTTCTCCCAAGATGTGCGTCATGAAATATTCAGCTGTTCCGGGCGTTCGCGTGCTGGACGGGTAAGTGGGCCGAAATCTTTACCGGGAACTGGTATCGCAGGTACAAACCGTGTCGTCCCTTCGCGCACATAGCAGTTGTGTGACGCCGGATTCAAGGGATCGAGAGTTGCAGAAAATTCGCCGAACTTTTCACGAATGTCAAACATCTCGTGGTTGAGGCTGGGAGAATTTCCCTCGGCGGTCACAAAAGCCTATATGTATATATTCCGCAAGTAACCAACACAAATTAAATGTCTCGCCTAAGCCCGCATAAGAATTAGAATTCCCCAAATTTATAGCCTTAAAAGAACCAAAAAAAACAATAAAAAGCCCGACAAAACCAAAAAAATTTTCAGGCATATTATCTGAGCAAAGGAAAATTACGAGTATACAATGCATAAACCACAGTAACAATACATCCGAGCGCTGAACTAAAATACCCAAATAAAAAATATGAAAGACGGCCGTAAAGTCACTATCACCTTCATTTTTGGCCACCTTTCACTTTCAATAAACGACAAACAGAAAGTACGAACGAAAGCACGCTTGCAAAATCGACCGTATCTACGAAGGGTTCATGTGCACACGGGGGGAGGGCTATCTTGACTTTGCGATAGGGAGCTACGAGACGTTCCGCCAAAGTTATTTGCTCTACTTAAAGAGATTAGGACGGCATCTGTTGAACCCCTCTTGGGGAGGGGGGTTCAACAGGTCCCGCGCGATCTCGCGCGAGAGAGGGCTCCCAGGGGAGAGGCGCAGAGACATTTTCTTTCCCTCGCGTATTCGATTGACTTATGCCGCCCCTATCTCCTTAAGTGCAGGCCTGACTTGACTATACACACCTAAGCTGAGACAGCCTAAGCCCAGGTTGGACTTAGCGTAGTTTTGTTTGTTTTGCAGCCTAGTCTTAGCTTAGTTCCTTAAATACGGTTTCAGCAAAAAAAAACATATATTATAGCCTCATGTAGTCAAAAGTACGGAACGCCCCCCATGTGCACAGGCACCCTATACTGTTCAGGCTTCTATTTTCGTACCTGCATCTCGGTACGGAAACTAATACGCTAGGGGATGGCTACGACTCCAACAGTTAGAGGAAACAGGGTGAAAAGCAGCGCGAATCGCCCCGAAGACCAAATTAGAGATGCACAAGTCAGGCGTTATACCAGTCAATAAACAAGAGCGAGAAGGTGATCACGACGATGCAAAATAGCACGATCATCCGTCTCGCGGCACTATCGGAGATGGAGTCACGAATCCATTCATTTGCCTCCTTCAAATTTTCCGTCGTCCGCACCGCTGTATCGTGGACCGTCTCGATGTCGTGTTCTTGTTCAGTCAACTATAAAAGCACAGATGAATTTTAACAAAGATTTCTTTCGACGCTGCAGCAAAGAATCAGACAAAACTCACCTTATCCGAAAATCGGTCTTGGAGACGTTGGATTTCAGCAATTTGCGTTTCGAGTTGATCAATCTCGGAATTTATCTATAAAAAATATATAGGTGGCGCTCTTATTCATACCTGTCCGAACTGAGCAAACATTTCTTCATTCTCAGCCATCAATTGTGCTTTTTCTTCATCGGTAAAACCATCATCAGTGACTTCCTGGAAAGGATAGGTGAAAAGAACTCGAGATAAACCGACCTCATGGTCTTCTGCAGGGCATTCGTCGCTTGCAACCGGGTGTTTCGCATCGTCGAGGCCCTTGAGAACCGGGGCGTCGCCGACGTGCGTTGAAATCCGTTCCGTGTTAACCCAATCATCACCATCGCAGGAACCTGAGCAAACAAAATAAATTTCGTCCCAAGAACTACCTTGTCTGCTTCTGAAGCCTTTGTTCGTGCTGCCTGTGCCAAGGCTTCTTTCCCATTCTCCGGCGACGTCTACTCCTTGTGCCATCACATATTTTGTGAGTGCATGAAGTGATTCGTATTGCTTGCGTTCAGCCATAGCACGAATACGATGCTTCCTAAAAAACTCAAAACAAGCTAAATGTAGTACCGCATTATCATGAAGACATTTGCCATATGCTGATAGCGTTCCTTCAGAATCCAATACACGTGCAAAAGGTGATTAAATTCCTGAAGAATGAAACAATATTTAAAACGGTAATTACTTGAAGACAGCTGAATTTCTCCTTATCGCGTTGTATATCAGCATAGGCATTTTCCAATATTGTGATCGTGTGTCTCAAGACCTAAAAAGCATTCGATAGGGAAAACAAGATTACCTTATCAGAATCATAATCTAGTTTATCACGTTCTGCATCAGTCATGTCGTACATCGGTGAATTCAAAAGCACATATGGTATCTGCTTGCCACGGAGAGCATCGTAGAATTCTGAGCTCAATAAAGTTAAAAAGAAAACATAGCGAATACCATAGAGGTCAGAGGCAAGCTGATGGAGATCACAAGAATGCCGACGATAGGAAATGCTTGTCACGGGATGGCGAGCTGAAACTAGCGTTTTCAGGGAGTTCCGGCGACCGCAACAAGTAAAATACGACTAACCACACTATGTAACGCCCTTCAACGCAAAATTTACCAGACCTGAATTAACTGGCTTGTCAGAATCTGTTGTCGCAACCGCCCCTTTTGTAGTCAGCAACTTGGCCCGAGCCTTGAAGAACGACGTCCGATCGAAGGTCATTCCCAAGCCCCTGAAAAACAGATTCTAGTATGAGTGACCGCCTCGGAGATGGGATATCGGTGTATTTTCAGAACACAAATCGAAATATCAGCACCTATTAGGGAGAAAGTATTTATCAGACGAACATTTCATCTCAAACACATGAATCTGCCTATGCTAGAAATAAAACAATGTGCAGGAACAGAAAAATGCATAAACCACCGTAACAATACATCTTCAGCGAAAAATTTGTTCTTCCCAAATCGATTGTACCGGTAAATTAATGCTTAGCGTCGAACTATAAAAAATTAGAGGGGATATTCACAGAGGACAAGGGAAATAAAACAAGCGCCGGAACAGAAAAATGCATAAACCACAGTAACAATACATCTTCAACGAAAAATTTGTTCTTCCCAAATCGATTGTACCGGTAAATTCATGCTTAGCGTCGAACTATAAAAAATTAGAGGGGATATTCACAGAGGACAAGGGAAATAAAACAAGCGCCGGAACAGAAAAATGCATAAACCACAGTAACAATACATCTTCAACGAAAAATTGTTCTTCCCAAATCGATTGTACCGGTAAATTAATGCTTAGCGTCGAACTATAAAAAATTAGAGGGGATATTCACAGAGGACAAGGGAAATAAAACAAGCGCCGGAACAGAAAAATGCATAAACCACAGTAACAATACATCTTCAACGAAAAATTTGTTCTTCCCAAGCCGATTGTACCGGTAAATTAATGCTTAGCGTCGAACCATGAAATTATATGCGATTATAAAACCAGCAAACCGAGCAGAGCGATACACCAAAATACTCAAATAAAAAATCAGAGGGGATAATCACAGGGGACAAGGGAAATAAAACAATTCGCAGGAACAGAAAATGCATGAAACACAGTAAAAATACATCTGAGCGCTACACCAAAATACCCAAATAAAAAATATGAAAGAAGGCTGTAAACCTCACTTTCATTTTTGGCCACCTTTCACTTTCAATAAACGACAAACAAAAAGTACGAACGAAAGAACGCTTGCAAAATCGACCGTATCTATGAAGGGTACTTGTGCACAAGGGGGGAGGGCTATCTTGACTTTGCGATAGGGAGCTACGAGACGTTCCGCCAAAGTTATTTGCTCTACTTAAAGAGATTAGGACGGCATCTGTTGAACCCCTCTTGGGGAGGGGGGGGGGTTCAACAGGTCCCGCGGCGATCTCGCGCGAGAGAGGGCTCCCAGGGGAGAGGCGCAGAGACATTTTCTTTCCCTCGCGTATTCGATTGACTTATGCCGCCCCTATCTCCTTAAGTGCAGGCCTGACTTGACTATACACACCTAAGCTGAGACAGCCTAAGCCCAGGTTGGACTTAGCGTAGTTTTGTTTGTTTTGCAGCCTAGTCTTAGCTTAGTTCCTTAAATACGGTTTCAGCAAAAAAAAACATATATTATAGCCTCATGTAGTCAAAAGTACGGAACGCCCCCCATGTGCACAGGACTGTTCAGGCTTCTATTTTCGTACCTGCATCTCGGTACGGAAACTAATACGCTAGGGGATGGCTACGACTCCAACAGTTAGAGGAAACAGGGTGAAAAGCAGCGAATCGCCCCGAAGACCAAATTAGAGATGCACAAGTCAGGCGTTATACCAGTCAATAAACAAGAGCGAGAAGGTGATCACGACGATGCAAAATAGCACGATCATCCGTCTCGCGGCACTATCGGAGATGGAGTCACGAATCCATTCATTTGCCTCCTTCAAATTTTCCGTCGTCCGCACCGCTGTATCGTGGACCGTCTCGATGTCGTGTTCTTGTTCAGTCAACTATAAAAGCACAGATGAATTTCAACAAAGATTTCTTTCGAAGCTGCTGCAAAGAATCAGACAAAACTCACCTTATCCGAAAATCGGTCTTGGAGACGTTGGATTCCAGCAATTTGCGTTTCGAGTTGATCAATCTCGGAATTTATCTATAAAAAAAATATATAGGTGGCACTCCTACTCATACCTGTCCGAACTGAGCAAACATTTCCTCATTCTCAGCCATCAACTGTGCTTTTTCTTCATCGGTAAAACCATCATCAGTGACTTCCTGGAAAGGATAGGTGAAAAGAACTCGAGATAAACCGACCTCATGGTCTTCTGCAGGGCATTCGTCGCTGCAACCGGGTGTTTCGCATCGTCGAGGCCCTTGAGAACCGGGGCGTCGCCGACGCGCGTTGAAATCCGTTCCGTGTTAACCCAATCATCACCATCGCAGGAACCTGAGCAAACAAAATAAATTTCGTCCCAAGAACTACCTTGTCTGCTTCTGAAGCCTTTGTTCGTGCTGCCTGTGCCAAGGCTTCTTTCCCATTCTCCGGCGACGTCTACTCCTTGCGCCATCACATATTTTGTGAGTGCATGAAGTGATTCATATTGCTTGCGTTCAGCCATAGCACGAATACGATGCTTCCTAAAAAAAAAACTCAAAACAAGCTAAATGTAGTACCGCATTATCATGAAGACATTTGCCATATGCTGATAGCGTTCCTTCAGAATCCAGTACACGTGCAAAAGGTGATTAAATTCCTGAAGAATGAAACAATATTCGAAACGGTAATTACTTGAAGACAGCTGAATTTCTCCTTATCGCGTTGTATATCAGCATAGGCATTTTCCAATATTGTGATCGTGTGTCTCAAGACCTAAAAAGCATTCGATAGGGAAAACAAGATTACCTTATCAGAATCATAATCTAGTTTATCACGTTCTGCATCAGTCATGTCGTACATCGGTGAATTCAAAAGCACATATGGTATCTGCTTGCCACGGAGAGCATCGTAGAATTCTGAGCTCAATAAAGTTAAAAAGAAAACATAGCGAATACCATAGAGGTCAGAGGCAAGCTGATGGAGATCACAAGAATGTCGACGATAGGAGATGCTTGTCACGGGATGGCGAGCTGAAACTAGCGTTTTCAGGGAGTTCCGGCGACCGCAACAAGTAAAATACGACTAACCACACTATGTAACGCCCTTCAACGCAAAATTTACCAGACCTGAATTAACTGGCTTGTCAGGATCTGTTGTCGCAACCGCCCCTTTTGTAGTCAGCAACTTGGCCCGAGCCTTGAAGAACGACGTCCGATCGAAGGTCATTCCCAAACCCCTGCAAAATCACATTATAGCGCGAGCGGCCGCCTAGAAGACGGGATATCGGTGCATTTTCAGAACACAAATCGAAATAGCAGCAACTACTGGGGAGAAAGTATTTATCCGATAAACATTTCATTTAGCATGGCTGTAAAGCCTATAAGTTAGATTAGGTGAAGCAAAGAATGCTAAATGGAGAAACCGGGCAATCTAATAATGGCATTCACACAAGATGACAAAATCAGAATGAAATAAATTTAGAGCTCGGGCTAAAAGTGGAGGAGTGAGAGTAGAAATTGGTGGTCCAGAAAAGGGGAAAATCATCGCGACGTGAGTTGCTCTAACGGAATGGATGGGATAGATAGTAGATAGAACGTGTCGCTTATTTGCCTCCGGCCCAGATGACGATAATGATGATCAAGACAGTCACGATCGCGCACATGATGATGATCATCTTCAGGTTCTTCCACCAGTACTTGCGCTTGAGCGTGGCTGCAGACTTCTCAAACTGGGAGGCACCCTCCTAAACAAGAGCATGACATTTTGAAATGTAATGAACCTGGAGAGCATCGGCGCGATCGTCAAGCTGCGACAATTTCTGATCCCGCTCCAGCACTTTCTCGACGTTAACCTGAAATACGGAATTGATATAATCAATTAAAACGAAAGAACGAAACGCCCGGCACGTAAACCTGCCCCACCCGAGCGTACCCAATTAAAGCAAACTCACTTTCATAATTCCAACGACTTCGTCAACTTGAGCTTGTGTCTGCTGAAGACGCTTGTTGGGCGGACGCGGTCCCTGGCTGCCACCTGCAGCATCTCCACCGGGTGCTCCTTCCATAACTAACCCTGAAAAGTCAAAAAATAAGTTGCTAGTACATGGCGTAAGAGCGAGGAAAACAGGTGGAGAACAAATCGATCGGGCAGTGTAGTTTATAGTGCGCAAGACATGACAGGACGACCCGTTCTATGGCTGTTTTCCCACACGCGCGGCCAAATCAAACCGCGGTGATCCATGAAAAATGGGGGTCAGCGTTGGAACTACATGCTAAGAAAATCGGCCAAAAGCTAGATCATTCGCTCTCGAAGTGGCTAGAATAGAAGGTCAAAGTCTAGCAGATAAGATATTCACTATGCAGCATGAAAGCAAGGGTACAACTAGGGGGCTAAAAAAAAGCTCTCCTTCCGGAATGGCCGACTGCGCGAGGAATGTTGAACCTCTAATGAGAATGTCAGCGAGGGGTAGGGAGGCGACGAGTGGATAACGAGGCCAAATGAAGTCAATATGCGCGGCTAGTGGGCGGCAGCGAAGCGGAACCGTTGTGCTGGCCCTGGGGTATAGGGGCTCCGTGAGAGAGGCAGTGCGTGGGTCGATAAGAGATGCCTAGGTGCCCTCAGGGGCCAACCAGGCGGGCCCCGGGCCGCTGCCTAAACCCTTTCGAAGGGGCTCCATCCGTGTGCCCGCCAGCTCTTTTAAAGGAAGGCCCCCCACCACGCATCCAACAATAATCGATACAACAAAGGCGAGAAGACGCGCGTTTCACCCGTCCCGACAAAAAACTCGTTGTCCTCGGAAGCCTTTGGGCGGGGATGTATGTGGCCGAGGGGTGGAGAAATGACGATCATTTTACAGTGAGGGCGCAGCCCCTAATTACAAGAAGCTCACAACGCGCGCGCGGGACGAACTGGAAAATCAAAAGAACGCGGGATAGCAGAGTTTTCAGACAAAGGGTTGACTAACCCACATACCAAAACCAATTATTTTGAATCAACTGCAGAAACCGCAACGATCAATAAGCTATTACGACAATCTTATCCTTTGATCAAGGAATCAAGCTAGGAAAAGGATATTTTGGCCAGAGATTAGTAGATTTCATAGAAAACTAGTGAATTTTTTAGCAAATTAGTTTATTTCAAACAAAACTAGTGGAATGGATAGTAAATCAAGATGCGAGAAGGAGGAAAAAGCCGAAACGCGCTCTGAAATACTCCAGGTTGACCCCTATCGTAGTTGGACAATTGTCAGCGCTTCGGGACCCGGTGTGTATTGGAATGAAACGGAATTTTCGATGTTAAGCTAAAAAATGTTCGTTGATTGCAGTAAAAAACAGCGAAGAAAATTTGGTTTATTTTTGTTTTTGCGATAGCTTTCTTGCATAGATATGTACGAAAAGACGGGACTTGCACGCAAAATGTCATCTTTTGAGTAAATACGAAGGAAAGAGCGATTTGGTGATCACATATTATTGAAATAGAATCGAGCTTATTGACTGTCAGGCCTGTAAACAACCTGTAAACAAATTTAATATCACGAATCTTATATCCGAAAGTGGGCAAGGGGGATTGTACTCGGGTAGATTCGGGTGAGCAGAATTATGGACGGGTGTTTGAGATCGATATGTTGTAGATCTTTAGCGGGATTGGCGGTAATTGGTCAAGGTTGGGGGGCGGGATGAATCTTTTCCAAAAATTTCGATATGACTGGCTCTAATTCGTCGAATTCCTGGTAGTTGAAGACTTGCCAAGAGTCGGTTTTGCAGCCGTTGATCATCGCCGAAATTCCCGCTAGGTTTGTTCATGTTTTCCTAGAGGTTGTGCTAACCTGTTGTTCCGTTCGGCGCTTTTTGAGGCCGGTATAGGGCGAGCGTCGGTAGATTTAGCTTCCAGGCCACCCCCAACTCGAAGCCGACGCCGATGGAAGGTTGTGTACATTCCGCAATCACCACTAAATGACATAATATTGTTTCTGTGGTCAGGAACAAACCGTGTGCTTGATGAAGCCATTCCATGTCGACATCGTGGATGACTTTGTCCTTTTCATCCGATTCGACTCCTTTCGGAAATTCTAAAGCGGCTGTATTTAAGCTTTTGCTATAGTTCTTACTCGCTAAATGAGGCGTCATCAAGTCGTCCAAGCCAATATGCTCTGTAAGCACTTGTCCATAGCCGGAAAGCATTTCTGAAATGTTATTCCTACAAGAAAATTCGTCTGAGCGTGTAGAAAAATTTGGTAGGTAGTATGCGATATGTGTATACTGATTAATGTAGTCTCGGATTATGGGTATCATTTTATGCCACTTTTCGAGCCTCAGAATATGGGTTATATGTTGTCTAACAATCTGATTCTGATATGCTTTCTTCACTCACCGATAATTCGTCGATATAACAACGCATCTTGCCGGCCGGCCCTGATGCTACCACAGAAATAGATTTTCAATCGCTCCGACGTCATGACCCAGACTGTAGATGTTGTTTATGCAATGAGACCCGTTAAACCCGTGCCGGCATTTGGAGGCAAGCTTGTTCCCGCGACGAAAGGCGTGCTATGGTCACCGTAGGAGGGGGCGTGGCCTAGCGGGTACATATAGGCGGCCATGATGCAACGCGACCCTCAGGATCGTATCCAAAAACCCTTGTAGGAAACCTTTATTTGTGACGAATTTGTTAAGCAAGTTCGTCATGAACTAAAGCGCTTTTCTCTACGAGGAGCACGCTAAGTACCCTGTACTATTGTAAGTTTTTTACAGTGTTTATAATATTGCTATAAATAGTCATTTATAAAGTTTAATCTAGTAGAATTCAGTATCTAGATTAAGATTATAATAGTTTTTAATTGGGTTCTAATGCAAAATCCTGTTCTATTTGCCACGTGTCATATGAAAGAGGCGCGGGGGGCCGCGATCGATATTTTCGATACGCTGGTGCAATAGTTGTCTTTTGACTGTGTTAATCTTTAATAAGCTAAAATAAATCAACTATGATAAAATTAAAATCAATACCAAGATCTAATAGATACCTAGTTAATAATCACCTATACCTTTTCAGGTCATAATGACTGTCTTCAATGCAATCCCGCTGGCAACAAGCCATTCAACAATCAACCATCCCCAATCAAATCGAAATGGAGATGAATTCGTATCCTGTCAACTTCTGGCCCAGGGGTCCTTACGAGTCCCCTGGCGCCGTTTATGAAACCGCCGCCGAGGGCCCTCTACTTTTTGACTGCCATCCGGCCGATTATGAGCGTCTGAGGCTTCAGTAAGTTTCACGAAAACACATTCTAGGCTTAAAAAAATATAAACATTTTTTAAACAATATTTTAGTAGCGGCAGCGATCCCTTCCTGGGGACCGTGCCACTTGATGACCTGCCGCAAGATGTCCTGCTCCAGGATGATCCGTTCGCCGATCTGGCGGAGGAACTCCCGTGGCTGGAACAATTCACCGATCTCTCGGATCCGTTCCCGGTGGCCGCGACTTCGCCTTTTGAAGAACTGAGCGAGCCATTTCTTGCTGAAAAGGCCCAGGAAATCGATTGGGACGATTGGAGCCGCTTCATTCAGGAGAATCATCCCGAATGTCAACTCGGTAGGTGCTAGATAATCCATCAAGATAAATTAGAATTATATAGCAAAAAATTTATCGAATTTTTTAGCATGCGGAAACACTGCACCTCCATCAAACGAGGAATATCTGCCGAACTTCGTCGTTCTGGAATCTGGACTTCAGCAGGAGCCGGTTCCAGTGGTTCAGGTAAGGATTGTGACTTTAGACACTAATGCAATCAAAGTACAAGAAATAAACTCTGCGATTTCAGACTCCAGCGCCGTTCGACGATTTCCTCTATGAGTATGAAGAGCCCGAGGAGCCGGCAGCGACGCCGGAACCTAAGCCTAGACGCGGGCGTCCGCCGTTGGCCAAGCAGAAGCGGCAATCGAAGAAGCCCCGCTATTCTCCTTATGAAACTGAGGATGATGACGTGGCGCCTTCGGATGCTAGGCGTCGGGCGCTGAATCGTGACGCCGCTTTCCGTTATCGGGAGAGGAAGAAGGCTGAAAAGGATGCGTTCTACAATGAGGTTACGGTGGGTTTTCGAAGGATCCTTCAAACTAAAAGCCACAGTAAAAAAACAATAAACTAAACGAACAATTTAGACTCTGGAGAGCCGCAACACCTGGCTTCATGCCCGCGTTTCCACCCTCGACTCGGAGATCGCCCGAATGAGGAGCCATCTCAAGGATCTCGGCGCATTCTAATTCACACCACACCCAGTATCTCTTCTCTCGCTTTTCTTTCTCACATACCATTTTTGCAATACCCCCCGATGTTGTTCCGCACCATTTAGCCACCTCCCCGTACACAGATCTCAGCGAGTTGCTGTCTTGGGACTTTCTGTGTACATTTAGCCCGCCCAATTGCTATGCACCCGATTGTAGTCTATAACAATTATTAACTCGAATTGCAAACCACACCGTCTTGTTGGTATAAAAGCTTTATAAGCACTCATTGAATAGGCGCTAAATAATGACACGGGATCGAAAGCAAGAAAAGGAATAGAGGCGACAAACGGAATTGATCGAAAATCGCAACTTTTCGTTTATCAAAGGTTTTTCGCAGACCGTTTGCCCCTGCGTACAAGAATGAGATCTTCGTTGGCGCGTGGAAATTGGAGAGCGTTTTTTGGGGGCATATGGAATCAATCAAGAACGCAAAACCCTTCAGACAAGAGACTAGAATTTTGGTATGGGGATGAAGCACAAAGGGAAATTGCACCGGGGGGAACACAAAATGCAAAATAATAGAATAGAATCGTTGGCTGTACAATTCGAAAAACCGGAAACGCTCATTTTGAGATAGGTGGGATGGATTTTAAGAGGAGGGTTTACCAAACCTGGCATTTATGCCTCGGGTTCATCATCGTGCCATCGTGGCATTTCCATGCGTCGGCGAATTCCTGGATTTTTTGGTTGTATACATTTTCCAGTTTTTCCACCGACCTTCCGATTTTGTAGGGGAATGATGGCTCGATATTTTGACGGGGCATGGACGTCAGTCATCACCAGTTGGACGTAATGTTTCGGACGAACCACCGAACACCAATTCTGAAAGTGTATTATTTTATTTAGGAATTTTTATTCTTTGTATTGTATAGGAAAATTAATGATCATGGCCGTAACTCACATTGGCATACGCTAAAAAGAACATCTGCTCAGAAGTGAAATTTTGGAAGCCGGGTAGAGCTGGTTCCTCTTCTTCGGTGACGTTACGGCGCCAGGCTTTGTATGCCTAAAACTTTTTTTAACGTGTTTTAATTTCTTAATCTTTAATATCGAAATCCAGGTATTTTTCTCACATTAAACGCTGTCTTCACGCCACCATTGTCAGCGATATTCTCGCCAAGCGACAAGCGACCATTCAGTCGAATACCGGCTTCCTTGATCTAAAATCAAAGCCGGTTTCGCTAGCCGAACAGATGTTCTCTACCTCAACGGACCCGTATTGTTCGACGAAGCACTGCGTTTTGTCAGCAAACTTTTGCGCCGTCTCCGCGTCCCACCAGTCATTCAGGTTTCCAACTTCATCGTATCGACCACCTAAAAAAAATGGTAACAACAACAGCGAAAAAATCGTACCTTGATCATCAAAAGCATGGGAAACCTCGTGACCAATCACAGCGCCAACCATCCCATATGTCACATAGTTCGGCACGCCGATTGTCAGGAATGGGAACTGCATGATACCGGCAGGGAAGACTAAACCTCTATTAAGACGGCTACAAACTCCAAACTCACTCATCTCATTGTTGTTCGGGGCATAATAGGCATCAACTTGAGCCGGGCTTTGGTACCAAGTGCTTCTGTCGAGCGGCTCATCAAGGCGCTCAAGTTCCTCTGCGAAAACGAACCGATCACGGAAGTTGTAAAGAGGTTACCTTTGTAGCGCTCTAACTTGAGTCTGATTGTTAGATGGAGGAGCGGTTCGTTGTGCTCGATTACCTGAAAGCGAAGGTATTTGTGGGTTTATTGTACTTTAAAGGAACCGCGAAGGCCCAAATCTATTAGCATAACTTCGATTTTAGTTTTAAAATTAGCAGAGATTGGCTCTGTTCTCTAATTCTGGGCCCAGTCTGCCTCCGTTTTTTACCTAGCGTTTCCGGTTCATTCTTTTCGAAATTGCAGATGAGGGCTGGGCTTCACCTGCCTTCCTGACCCCTTTAAAGGGATTGTGAACCGAAAGTTAGTTCACCTTGCTTAACCCCGAATCATCGACCATTTTCACATATCATCGACTCTAGTCACTGTTTTCCACTCAACATGGATCTTTGCCAAGCCCCGGTCACTCTGGTTTGTGCTCACTTTTGCGAAAGACAGCGGGCCCAAGTCCGAAAATACTGGCTCACACAGCCCGCATGGCCGTTCTTTGCATCGCCGTCAAAAAGCGCTGGAAGAGCTCTGGAACCTCTTCGAAATCAGCCCCCCCCTCAGCGCCCTTTGGAACGCGATTCACCCGCTGCGAAAAACGTCACTGGCGCCCCAACACATTGCACGACCACTTTTCTGCCGATTCTCTCCACCGGGCGGTCACTTTTTCGCGTCGCCGTTTCTTGGCGGTCTCCGCATTGCTAGCGTGTTCTTGTTGGTGGACGACATCTCCCTCTTGCCAACACACACACCCTCGATATTTCAGCAATGACCCCCCGCCTCGTTCTCTTCACAACCGGGTCTAGCAGCCGCTTGCGAAAGAGTCCCGTCGCGTGGGGGGTTGAGAGTGATTGGGGAGATGCACTATTTCCGATTTCCGCTGAACGGGGGACCAAAAAATAAGACATTTCAGGTGTTTTGGATGTTACTTCCGAGTAAAAAATAGTTTAAAAGCCCTCTAAATTTCGGGTGTAATAATATTAGGTTGACGGGCAAGAGAGGACCCGCACCTTATCCTAATTTTTAAAAGCGCTATTGTCGATATAAATATTTCGGTGTTGTTGTAGAATTTACTGACCTTAGTTGTTAAAAAATAGAATCAGAGGCTTCTTATCATATATCATAAAAATGGTCTTTCAGATAGCCCAAATATGTTTTAAAAGGAAAAATTACCATGCCCCAATGCTTTTGCATAGCCGTATCATTGAAGAGGAAGGGAGGGAAACCGTTCTTGTATTCGATGCGCTCGGCCTAGAAAATAAATAGGATAAAAAAATCAATTATTTTTGTTTTGGTGATATAGATAGACTAGCTGCAATTGATCACCTTAGTGATTGCACGCTTCCTTGTCGCTTCATCCATCCAATCCAGCACCCGAAGCTGCTTCATGAATTCGCTTTTCAAGTAGTGCGTTAGCTCGCTCATCTGTAATCGCGTAAAATATGAGCTATACGGCTGAGTAATCTACCTTTGCCAACGCTTTCTCTTGCTCGAAAAAGTTTTCGATGAATAGCTTTCCAACCGGCATGTCAAGCATGATAACGGACAGGGTCACGCAATCCTCCCATCTGAAATTGGCGTTTTATTTTTATTCGTGGTTTAAGGTTTTGATTGTGACTTTTAGGATTAGGGCTTACAGTACCTATCCGGTGGTGGTGAGTTGAAAATCCCCGTCTGATTGGCTTTGAATTGATAGAACGGCTCGCGAGCTGATGGCGGAAGGAAAGGGGAAAAGCCCTAGGAAGCTATATATCCCGAAATAAGCTTTTTTTGTACCTGAACGATCCTCCAAGAGATATAGTTGGCAATTACGCGCTTGTCAGTTTCCCGTAGAATGTGCTAAAAAATATTCAGAATTCCGGAAATCAAGACTACCTGGATCGACTTAAAATAATCGACTTCACGAATGATGATTGTGTCATTCTCGTTGATCCCGACCAGCCCTTCAAAAACCTCTTCGATATACCCGGCAAGATCAATCTATTTAAAGGTTTTAACTTAATTTAGGCAATGCTTACATAAGGGAAATGCTGTTTCAGGTCTTTAATTAGATATCGGTTATTGCCACGGTCCGGATCTCTTCGCACCTGAAGAAATTAAAGTTAGTATATAGTAATTAAGCATACATGTTCTTCTGCTGAGAAGTTGACAAGCTTCATCTCCAGTTCCATCGCCTCGTACATGTCTTTTTCGGCTTGTTCTTGTGTGGCACCTGGAAATAAAGGATTTATAGCTTAAAATTGGGTCCTTTTCCTGTAGTAGCTATAGATTTAGGACGCTTTAACAAACCTAGGGTAATGGCAGTCTGGATCATCAACGACGTGTAGTTCCTGATCATCGGATCTTCGACACCCATCAAATAGGGCCAACGAGAGCCAACGCCCCATTTAGGCTGATCGAGCTGAAATTTTACTGTCACCATCACTAATAAAAATATATCAATTTCTTAAGAAGACCTCCAAACGACACCAAATGACGAAACTGGCACAGCTCGCTTTTATACCCCACAAGAATGAGCTCGTTTTGGGCAAGCATGATGAAAGAAGCAAAGGTTAAGAGAAGAACGCACCTCGATGACAGAACGACTACTATTTCCCGGATCGTGGGTGACGGCAAGTTCAAGGAGTACAGCATTCACGCCCGTCTTGTTCATGATCAAAGCCAGCTGGCGCTCCCAGGTTCGGCTCCAGCCTTTCCATCTGAAAAGGATCGTAAAAATTGTTTGGAATTGGATTTGCTTTATTAAAAAATTCTAAAACACAAACCTGCTGCCTTCAAGAGTCGGCCATCCTCCCACCCAATCCAGCACATCCTTCACGGCCTTGATACCAGATTTTTCGAGCTCATCTAAAATTTTTTTGTCTTAGTTAGTAGCTTAAACTCTTAAGCTTACCTTCATCCAAACATTTCTTATAATACCCCTTCGCCAGTCGATCCCAGGGTTTGTCGGTTGGGATGTTGTCAGCCTAAACTTCCTTTTTTTAAAATTACAACCGTCTTCCCACCTCGAGTATCGACCGAACTTGCTTATTCAGCCGCCCCTGAACGTCACTTATTGTATGCCGTAACGGTTTGCTGGCGGCCAGATTCCGGTTGACGCCGTAATTCCCACAGGCAAACTCGTAGAAATCACTGCATGGATCAATCTAAAAAAAAATAGATAAAACCTGAGCGACCTTGCAACCTTGTCATTTAAATTTTCCGCCAAAAAGCCGGCAATCCGGACGCATTCCCGGCTCGTGCACACGACTTGTTGGTGATTTTTAGCCGTTCGATCCAGGGCATTACGGATCGGAGCGTACAAAGGGAGGCCTGGAATTTTGGGGTAGAGGTAACTTTAATTAATGATTTATTTTAAACTTATTTTTCTCGAATTCATTTTTCTGAAAACCGGCTAAATCTCAAAACGATCTGTTTTTTTTTGGAAACATAAAAATAAGCCTAAGCCTTAGAACGCTTACCTTCGTTGAATATCCGATATCCTTGGAGCCAGAGCAGCCATATGAAGAGGACACCAGATAGGGAAAGGAGCAGCAACAGACACGTCAACAGCAAAAACACTTCTAGACGAGAAAGAGAACCGCATAGTCGCCTGAAAATTTCTTGAATTACTTCGCGGACAGAAAGCCGAGTTTTTCGATCCCACCCCTTGACTTGAGCCTAAGCTTTCATTTGAGCCACAGCTAAATCAGTGCCTTTTATGGGGATGTGTCTGCTCCTTCATCCCGTTCACATGACCGTCTCACAGCAAGTCTGGCCTGCCAGCCAGATATATAGGCATCGGGTGGGTACTTGGAGGAGAAGCTGCAACGAGGCGACGAGCTCGAGGAGGACAGCGTTTTATTGGAGGAAATGAGAGAGGAATTTAGAACTTTACAACGTTAGAACACGCAGAATTTTGAAGATGACATTAGCATGGCGAATTCTAGGCGCTTATCTCTGGGTGAAAAAAGACTATAAAGCCAAATATAGGGAACAATCATTGAAGTCAAGAACTACATCAGAGAGCAGGTCATAATCCAGCAAAAAGCCCCGGTCTAACTGAACCGAAATGGGCTTATTATGGGTGAGTGGCTGTCCGATTGGATCTGTCGATTTGTGGGGCGTCCCCATGTCCGATTCTGAAGATTCCAATCGGGTGTCGAGGGTCAGCGCTTATGTTTGAGGAGGAATAAGGGCAGGGTGTTAATTAGGGAAGTGTCTAACTGCATAAGTAAAAAAATATAGTGTTTATGTGTGCCTGTATACACTTTGGAAAAAACCCTGGTTCCAGTCATATAGGGATGGCAAAAGGTTTTCAAGGTCCAGAAGTAGGTTTTTAGGGACATTCGAAGGTGTAGATCAAGGAACGGTTGTCAGATTTTTTTGCAAAATGACGTCTTACTTCGGTTTTTAAAAAAGATCCGGAAAAATTCGCATGCCTACCAGAGCTTACAAGGCCCATCTACAAATGTGCGACGCTCGTTGCCGCGAACCCATTTTGTTTACCACTAATGATGTAAATTAAATACGTTAGATAAGGGTAGCACCCGTCAATTTAATAAAATACTGGTGCCGTCCTGTACGTTAAAAAATACGTTGTAACATCTACCTAGACATAATGTTGAAATGATTCACAAAGAAACGCGGCGGGAACGACCAAATCGCATTGTCGATGGGTTGTATATTATTGTTTATGTTCGTCGTTGTGGAAGGGGAGGGGAGAAGCTGCGATGGGAGCAATTCCATCGAAATTTACGACGCGAGACGCCGTGAAGTGGGCCAAGATTTAGGGGATCACCATGTTGCCACCCCAGGGGGCATCGGGCTAATTAAACAAATGGGAGTGGAGAGCATTCAGCAGGCGTTGAAAATTATTTAAAACTAAGCGGTCTGCAGAACGTGAACTAGCCAAAACTAGATGATAAAACGGTTACTAAATAATTTACTAATAGCAACGTATAGTTTTAAACTAAAATGGCAAGGCTGTACTTGGGTATCAGGCCGAAAAATCGAAGTTTTTCCACATTTCCATGTTTTTTCAACGTCATTTGGCAAGCGTACTATACTAACCGTTTTAATTTGAACTTAAAATAAGGCAATAGAAAAACCTTACCAAAACATCTAATAAAAACAAACCGTTTCACCGGCTTTTTCGTCTGACAACTCGGCTGTGGCCCAAAGGAACACCAGACCTCGAACATCCACAAAATACACGCAAAGGCGCGCTAGTTCCAGAATGGCAGAATGTTTAGCGACTACAGCTTTTACACAGTCTTATCGCTGGGGCCGGGGGGTTCGCGCGTGAAATTCGAGTTCCAGCGCTAAATGCGCGCAGACTTGACAGGCCGCACACGAGCCTCAAGCACCTCCTCCAAACGGTAAATGGCTCGGCTTTTGGCTAATAGCCAGCGGTTTCCGCTATGGGCTACGCGCTTTTTTACTGGAAAGTGGAACAGTAGTTCAATGGGCTTTTTTCTAGCCTTAAAATAAGAAAAATACGATTAATTAAGGAGTTTTGGCCGCAAAAACTTATTCAGAGTTCCACAGACACTAATGGTTTATTATAACCCTTATAACAAACCCTAAATCCGTACGGAAAACCTCATGGATGGAGTAATTTGCATATGACTCTAGCGGACCTATTCGTTGCGCAGCGAGTGTGCACGTTTGGGTAAATAGTGGTTCACAAATAGGGGGGCTTTAGGCGGCCGGGGTGTGCACGAGCGGTGCTTTTATTAGAAATTAATTGGGCCCAATTGAAGTTGACCTTTCGAAAGTTGTGTAGATAGCGGATGTAGGGCTTAAAATAAAATAATGGTGTTTGCAGCATTTGTAAGGTTTTTTTCAAGAGTATCGAAGAAAAGCCGGATAAAGGGGATCTGGCTTGCCGCCAACGTTGTCTGGCTGGGCCCCACCGAGAGAACAAACGATTATCGAAAGGATCATTGTAGCCCCCCGGACAACCAATTGGGCCAGCGCCTCGAGGTATAGAGATTGGATAGGGGGGATTGGATAAAGAGCGAAAAGGGAATGGGATGGGTGATTGAGTGGGATGCAATGGAATGAACACTTGTTGCCATCGTCGTCGGCCCGGGTGGTGGGAGACCCTTTGGAGTCTCGTGGACAACGGGTAAAAATGAGCTTTGATCTGGGACTCTGATACCGCACCACCCGGGGCGCGATTTATGAGATTTTAGTGGGAGGTTGAGTTTTTGGGAGATGTGGTTACGTCAGAATTCAGCTTACAGAACTACATTCGATGCTGAGAAACTTTTTATTCCGTAAATTTATCCCGAAAGGGTTAGTCTATTCTCTGCTACTTGCTCAAATCCACAAATTTTCTCTGCTAGCCTGCCCTAGCTCCAATTCCCCAATTCTCTCTGTCAACCTACCCCACCCGGATTCTTCAAATGATCTCTGCTAGCCTGCTCTGGATCAAATTCCCCAATGATCTCTGCTAGTCTACCCCACGCTACAACCTAAATTCTTTCCGCACCACCCCAAAACCGAATTTCAGCCACCCGCCGTAAATTCTCAGGAAGTGGAATACGAGAAAAGCTTCCGGGACGAAGACGACCCAGAGTCGACGACGGCCCCCCAATTTGCATATGCCCACCTCCCCCATATGGGGCAGGCTGCTGCGTGTGTGTGTATGCGGAGGTGGTCGTAAGAGTAAGAACAAGCTGGATAAAGAAGACGTCGTTGGTAAGACCGGATGAACCGAGTGCCCCCCTTCTCTACCACCCAGACTCCCCTCTTCTGGAGATCCCCCATCGTCTTCATCTAATTGAGCAAAGTGCCTTAGAAAAGGGTGGTTGGGGGGGGGGGGCTTTTCCCTCAAGCTTCTCCTCTTCTGGGGGGATGCGGTAATTAGGAGGAAGGGGAGGGGTCCCCCAATTCTCCTCATCCCCATCTCCTACGGCTCGTCTTCTACGAAAAATGGTTACTTTGAAAAGAAATGTGGGGTCTGAACTCGACTTCATTTGCGCGGGTTTTCGGGGCTGTAGGAGCTGTTGGAGCTCGAACTCAAACTTTTCTTCATTTACGCTCACCGTTTTTTCTTTTTCTTATACGGTAGATACAGAGTGCTGGGTGGGCGATTGGAGGAGTCACGAGGAACATTCTGGTTTAGATCAGTCGCCTGAAGAAAGCAAAAATTTAGTGAGACACTCATACAGTACCCTCAATCGTACAGGGGAATGTGCAGAGACAACGGCTTCTCGTGGTGTCTTGTATTCGTGACCTTCTGAGCGGTCGTTTTGAATCTAACAGCAAAGGTTTAAAGGGACTGGAAACTTACGCGATTGTGGAAAATGGGTGCTGCATAGCACGGGTATTCATCGCTGGAGAGGTTCGTCGTCGGACGTGTCCACTCATACTCTTGTGCCATCGCATCTGGAGTTAATAAAAAAATGTAAAGTGGATTTAAAAGCCGAAAATGAGGAGAAATACTTCAATGATAACAAAGAAAATTCATGATTAGAGTATAATAATAGGGATTAGGTATTCCGATTTTCAAATTATACTATCTCATAAAAATAAATAAAACCTGAAAATTTTCAATTATAACCCTACGAATATAAGCTGTTAATTAGAGTAGCCCCATTACCGGCTGAACGGTGGATAGTTGAGGGGGCCAAGCAGCAAGGGTAGAAGGGATGGAGCATGTGTGCTAATCTCTCGAAGGGTCCAAGTCACCATCTCCATCCCACACAACTAAAAGACCCTCTAATAAGGAGACAACACACCAACAGACTACGACACTGTCCACTTGACGCATTTAGGCGGCGCTCCTCCCCAAGCACTAACACTTGTCATAGCAAAGTTCATTTCCATAGTTGGGCTTTGGGAGTCGAAAATGCAAAAGGTTAGAAATTTGAGGTGTGAAATGTTAAACATGACTTTATATTAATCCTTCTCAAACGTTCTGATTGATTATCATCAGGATAGTCTAGATTTATGTAAATAAGCAATTTCTAGAAAGGTTTTAGGGTGGAATAGGTCATAAAAGGAAGAGTTAATTTGAAGAAAAATTCCAGGAAATGATTCATGATAATACGGAAAGCCTACATCTATGCAATCGCCGGCTTGAGAGAAAAACAAGCAAGCGCGTGAATCATCGGTATATGCAAAATAAAAATATACAAAACAAAAGGTGTCTTTACGGAATTGTCGATGGAAAAGAAAGATATCAAGAAACATGACCGGTTAAAATGTCGCTTTCAAATATTTTTGAGCTAATTTGTAAATTATAAATTACAATTTATCCAAATTTTAAAGATGAGCAATAACAGACCCGGCGAACGTGAGAAATGAGCATTAATAGACCCTTCTTACATAGTAATATTATAGAAATGCTTTTACAGATTGGCGAATTTAATCCGCAAAAATTCAGAAAATTCGAACATCACACAGTTTTTAAAAAGTTAAGATTGATATCCTTGAGAGAATTTAACGACTTGAAAATTCTAATTTGAGCATCAAAAATGATGAAAAATTCCCAAAAACGCACAAGGGTGTGGCCCATTTGGAATGAACAAAAAAGGGCTACCCCAAACACACACACATACAGGCTTTGGACCCCAGAGCGCAACCGGCGATGGGGGGAGAAGCTTAGCGTGTGGCGGCCGACGCGCAGACCGGTCAGCCATCCGGGGGCCCACCAGTGGTGGAGGGTCCCGTAGCGAAAAAGAAGGGGGATGGATGGCATATCGGAAGAAGAAGACAATGTGACAGTCCACACATGCCACCGACACTTATTTCAATCGAATTTTCAGCGAGTTGGCAGGGGAAAACGTCAAAATCCCGACATCCGAAATCCCGACAGTCAAAATCCCGACAGCCAAAATCCCGACAACGAAAAAATCATAAAATTTAAATTTATAATTTTAAAGGCATGTTGAAGTCAGAGAGACCAACAAAATTAGCGAAAATCAAATTGCTTAAAAACCGACTGTATAAAGCAAAAGCCTACCATAGCCTATTGAAAAAGGAACACCCATGGATGGAATGTATGTGTATAGGGAGAGGGGGGTCTGAAAGGAGCCGTCGGAAAGGAAGGAGCATAACCGGTCACTTCATACACGGCTCTCGTCTCTACACCACCACCACCACCCGCTTCTTCGCTACGGCTCAAACAACCATCCGAAATGGGCGTCTTTCTTTTCGGCCGGCTAGTTTCTATCCGCTACGTGGTATTGGGAGGTGAAAGTTGCTATTCAATGTAGGGTTTCAAACTTTGAACAGGGATTTAGTATACGCTGATGGAAAAGCTATTTAGATGTTTAAAAATAACTTAATTCTTGATGCCGATATTATACTAACTTGGCGAAGTTGAGCGTTCACGGTACCAAAAAGCATAATGTCAATAGGTCATGTCAATAGTGAAAAGCACCGTAATCGGAATCATAAAATTAAACATCTTGGGATTAGTATACCAAAAATTATCTTTAAACCTTGAAAGCAGCGTTGACAACAAAGGAGGAAAACCTAGATCTGGATCCGAATTTGAAAGTGCACCCTAGGGTCGACAAGACAAAAACCTTCCGGGGATTCCCACCAGGGGCCCGGCTGGCGATCGAGACAAAAAAGGGCGCGAGCCTGGGAATCCGGCTCAACCTGTCTTAAAACAGCCTTAAAACCGGTAAAACCGATACAGCTGGTGCTCCAAAAAGGCGGCCATCGATCATTTGACCTTTAAAAATAGCCTTAAAAAGCAATAGCAAAAAAGTAAATGATATCGACACTAAGCTCGAAAAAAACGCGATCATCGACCACCCCTAGTAGCTGTTTTCCCCAGGGGTATCGGTGTAGACAGGGACCAACTTCCGTGGTGCGTGGAAGGAAACGGTTCCCATTCATTCATTCCAACGCATTGCTAAGCCCCCGGTCTCCCCGGGAAGGGCCCAAGAATTGAGAGACGGTATTGGAGGGGGAGTCCCCGTGATAACCCGATCATCGGGGGTCCAGATTGGGGCGTTAGATGCTTCTATCGTTCCAGATCATACCCCTAAGGGGGGGGGGGGGTCAGGGGAAACAATGGGATTGCTTGAGGGTTAGGGTTTGTTTTTGGAATTCGGAAATGGTTTAAGGTATTTACTGTTACGCAAAATTTTTATTCATTTTTCATGAAGTTTGCGGTTTACAATCCGCATCCGAATTAGCTTGAAATATCTACATTGGATTCATACTCCAAGTATATCTAGTTTAAAGGGAATGGGAAGTGAATGAATCAAAATTAGACATAAACTAGGTGTCGACAACTACGTTACTTACGAAAGAGAACGTTTTTTTGATAAATCCGTTTAGTATTTTCAAACGTATTTTGAAATCTAGCGTTGCTGCTAAATGTCGTGAATCGGCAAATCCATAGGAAATCTTTAACAAAAAAACTTATCGCTGACTTACCCGTTCCTTTAACTGCGATGACGAATCCTCCCTAAAACCCTGAGATTTTTCACGTCCAAAAAAAGAACAATGGCGGCGGCACGTCGATTTGAGAAGTTTTTTTGGGGAGGCAACGACCCGTGCGCGAGGATGGACCGGACAATTCGTTTATTGGGTCCCTAAGAAAGAGGAGGGAACGGAGGCTCGTTAGGGGGTAAAAGCCACACGCCACCTCTACATACACCTTCCTCCGAAAACGCTTTCACGTTACACTGCCAACAAAAGATCGGTCTGGCTGGGTTAAAAGGGTTGGTGAGGTGATGGATCAGAAATAAAGATACGATTGTCTATCATAAAAAAGTAGCGGTACTGGTCTGCTAGCGGGGGGGGGGGTTGCCGGGGGAAACAACTTTTTCCCTCTAATCCTATACGGCTCTATAACCAAATAAATTTGCATTTTACATTTCTGATAAAACTTTTTAAAATTAAAAAAAAATTTGCTTCTGGTCAAAAATATACAAAAAAATCGCCAAAAAACGTCAAAATTTTCCGAATTTTCAAAGTTCAAAAAGATTTTTACAACTTTATACCAATAAAAAACGACTAAAACACTATAAAACTACATTAGACATTATCAACATGGGGGAAAACAAGCAGTGGTTTTCGCCCGCTCACCGGCCCCCCGCGCTAACAGCGCAGTACCCAGATTTTCATAAGGTATATAATACAACCCTTCCAAAAAATGGTATATAATTGGGGTACTGGGATCTTTAGAACTGAAGGACCCAGAAGCCCGTCTTCTCCTCCCCCTAAGGTGTCGAATTTCTAAGAAGCTGGATAGAGCTTCTTCTTTTCTAGGGTGGGGGATGATGATGATGGGTGAAGGGGGACACGGAAGGGATGTACAGCACCTCCCTTTCACAAACAGACAAACACGACACTTCACACATACACGCTATCGAGAAGCCTCGGCTTCGAACGGGGGGATTGTGAGGAGCGACATTTTGGACTGAATGGTCTGTTAAAGGGACAGCCACGCAAGAAGTTTGCTTCAAAAAGTCATGTACACGCAGCAGCTGGAATAGAGCAAAAAGAGAGCAAGCTGGACGATCTATGCAAAGTGGTGCTCAAAAGCCAAATGAATTTCGAGGGAGCATCACCGTCGGCATGAGAATCCCGCGAATCAAGATCCTCGCGTGGAACACCCGGAAACCAGGGCTATCAATCATAATTTCGGGCTGTGGGTTGAGGGTGGTGATAAGACAATTCCGGGAGGCAAGCCATTTATCCTCATCACAAATCCGCTGAAGAGTGTTTGATGGCTGTGAAATATATAGTTTCTTGTTATCTCTCTTCTCTCTCGCTCTCTCGCTCTGTCTGTCTCTCTTACCATCTCTCGCTCTCTCTCACTGGGGCGCTCTCTCTGGCTCGCTCTCTCTCTCTCTCTCTCTCTCTTTCTCTCTCCGCTCTGATTATTGACACTGTGGTGTTTATATCTTCATGCGATCCCTTCATAAGTCAAATACTTTATGCCAATAATGTACACTGCAAAAAACTCCAAATATAGTAAGTCGTATTTACAAAAAAATTTGAATGCGAAAAACCTTTGGCATGAATATAAAGAAAGACGCGGAGGAGTATAATTTCAACAAAAAAAGCAAATCTCAAGAGCTCCTCCAGTCTTTTTGTGAAGTGAATGTACGACGATAGCCGGGTTTCCGAGAAATGCTTCAAAAATTTGAATGCAGATTTAATGGCTTCTGAGGTATAAAATTCAAATCGTGCATTTCTCTACCACCCAACCGTCCTGCACCGTCCGTTTCCAGCATACAACAACAACACGGCACTAATTGGAGCTATAGCAAAATTAGTATTCTGTTCCAGATAGCAATGAACTATATGTATATGTTGAGTTCTTTTGATTCCCTACAGTATCACAGATGGTCGGGGAAGTGTACGGTGAGGGGGAGTAGTACTGGTGGGGGGAGACAGGAAAAGAAAGCATTTTGAAAGGCAAAAGCAAAAGCAATCAAGGATGGAATTATTTTTTGCGAAAGCTTAGAAATGCTTAAGCTTAAGCTTAGAAAAGGAGAATGAGGTGAGGGGAGGGGCCGCTACACCTAGAATATAAGTCGATGCGTAAAATCGACTATGGGGATGAAAGACGACGTGGGGAGTTATTTTCACTGCCTGGAGTCATATCCAGACGCATAGGTCGGAGACGCCGGTGGGCAGGGGTGATGGGCTTGGGGGCTTCATCTTTTAGGCGGAGCTGGGATTGGGGGCGCTGGACAAGTTGCCGCATGGCTGTCATCATAGCACCATTGCCGTGGCGGTGAAGTTTGTACTTTTTGAGCTCGCTCGCGTAATCGGGGTGTGCCATTGCGGTGTAGCCATGGGGTTCGAGGATCTGGAAATGGGGAATTAGCCAATCGTCTTAATACACTACCAATTAAGTTAATTAAAGCCGAAAAAGATGATAAAACCAACCTCTCCCGTAAGCCCATGCTTCGTAATCTTCGTCCAAACAGCCTTAAAGCCATCCTGAAGCAAGTAAATCTCCTTGTAATCGACGTAGGGATACGAATCCTGATTCATCGTCCGGTCGATGCTGCGCAAGGAAGATGCCCTGAAATAAATAGATAAAATATTTATACAAATTTCAAAAGAGCCATAATCTGCAAAGACTTTAATAATAAACTTACATAGCGGGCCCTCGCTTGGTGCTGAACTCGCAGTAGAAAATGGGGATTCGGGCGAGCATCTCCTTGCGTTGGATGGGGCATTCGGGGTAGAAGACCTCCATTAGACGCTTGCTCGGGATTCTGGTGGCATCGTAGGCGCCTTCAGCAAAGAGGTTGATGGCGTTCTGGAAAATAATAGGGTGTTAAAAATCTTTATTCTATTTTATTACACTATTGCGACAACCATCCCATTATAAAGTCATACCTTAAGGTGTCCTCCATTATACTCAAAAGGATAGCGGCAGTCGACAAGGATAAACTTGCGATGGAATTCCTCGGGCGAATGAGATCTGAACGAATTAAGACTCCACAAACATTCGAGTTTTCTCTTACAGAATCAACTCGGCCACTGTCTCGCTGGTGACGCGTTTAAACGCCGTGGAGTCGGAGGTGTGGATGTAGGGGAGGGTGAACGTCTGGAAAATATCGATTATTTTTGATTGCTGATGATTTTTATACCGATTCATCCTCAACGGGAATCGAGTGATGGCCCTCGATGCAAGCGAAAGAAAGAGCTCGGCGGAATTGAGGGGTTTGACGCTTTCCAGGGGTTGTGGAGTGCTGATCGACAGGTTGTGAGGAGGGGCCGGGTTGCTGAAAAAATTATATATACTTAAGCCTGCTTTGACTTCTTTACAAATTTTAAGTTTGACAAAAGAAACAAACCGCGGGCTCAAAATCACGGCGGCGCTTCTCCTCATCATAGCTCAACTGCGGCTGGGAGCGCTTGCGCTTGTTCTGAAAAAGGGCAAATAGGTATTGGAACAAGAGTTTATTTACATTTATACCTAGCTTAAATATAATTCAACCTAACCACAAATCCCATCGACCCTTACCTTGAAGAGGCTGCTCATCGTTTCGGAAAGGCTTCTGTTCAATGGGATAAAACGTCCTTTTGGCGACTCTTCGCAGCTGCAATGCGCTTGTATTTTTTTAGTTTTGTATTTTTGATTTTGTATTTTATAGTTTTATAAGGTGCTCTTCTCGCTGTAAGATAAGTAAAAAATTACCTATTAGTGCGATCGCCAAAGGGGCGGCGGATGACTGGACGTTTGGAAGAAACAATGTGAAGATCAGCCATTTCATCGGCCGCATCGGTCATTACATGGTCTTTGGCGGGCTAAAGAAAAGTTGGTAATAAGGGTTTGGATAGTACGTTAAACTGCTATGGACGGATCAGGAATTTTCGTACCGATAATTGAAAGGCGGAGAAGTCGACGGGGGCTCCGGCCGCGTTTTGGCTACACCCAAGTGAGGCGAAGCCGGAGTCTTCCTCCTCCTCCATTAATGGGGAGAATGTGGTGGCGGCCATCGCTGTAAAATTGAGATAAAAATGTAAATTAAGTATCTTAAGACGTGGTATATGCAAAGTGGTCATTTGAACGGGTTTGGGAGTGTTTTGCAGTGAGAAAATTTAGTCAAATCTTGATGTCACACTCCCTTTAAAGAGAAGCATCAAACTAAACTTTAAGGGACTTTTAAAAAGCGTAAAAAGGTTAGTGGAAGTCTCGATGATAGATAAAAGTATATTGTAACGTTAGAATATTGTTTAGAGAGGAAAATGAGAAGAAAATTAAAGAAAATGAGAAAACGAAGAAAGTATCTAACTTTGGTTTTAAAAATAAGTTGAAAACTTTCAAAGAGAGCGATGATTGTCTACATTATTTTATTAAAACCCAACAAGCTTTAAACCCCACGCCCAAAATGCCTTCGCATTCAAATCCAACCAGCACCCCGGTTGGCCCGGTCATTATGCTATGGTGCCATGCGGTGTGGCCCTTCGTCCTGAGAATAGCCTAAGGGGCCAGGTGGCCCTGTGGCTCCCCCTCGGGTCGACAAGATGCAAAGGAATGAGAATGAGGGGGGAGAGAGAGGGGGGCTGTATGTCCCCAGGACTGTCCCGACCATCCGGACTATGACAGGGCGGGATCCCGTCGCGCAATCTTCCACCCACCCCCCACCCACTGTTCTTCAGGGGTTACGGTAGGTTGCCCTCCGGGTCGTCGGGTCAACGATGGGGCCCACTGACCCTAGACAGACAGACAGACAGACGGCGGGATATACTGACAAACAGACAGACAGGGTCGTCAGGACACCGGGTGGTTGAAGAGGATTCGGGAATGGGAGTGGAATTAGATTTTCATAGAAGCTGTTCCTTTTGAAAATCAGGATCATTCTGTCATCATCCATTTAAACGACCGGAAATCAGAAGATGGTGCCCCTGGTGGTTTAAGGGAAGCCGGGGACGAGAGTGCAATTCCTTTAGTGGTCCTTTAAAAAGCTTCTTCTTAGAAGCTTCAGAAAGTTGATGTACTATTAATGCAGTTAAAGGTAAAGTCTCGGAATTTCGCTGTCACCATCCCTTTAAAATAAGGGAGTGGGACATGGTGCAAAACAGCGAGCGGACAAGTTCAGTGTGATCAGATCTGGGTGTAGAAGGAACTGGGCTATGATTTTAAAGGGCTTCTCAAGGCAAATCGTAGCGCTAAAACTATAGAATATTACCGAGAGGTAAGTCAAATCTTAGCTTCAAAGTTCAAAATTAGAATCTCTATGTATTTGGTGAAACGATAAAAAGGGGAGAAATAAAGGTTGACGCCGAAGAAATACATATAATTAGCTGGTCTTAGAAGCCACCTCATTTAAAGCAAGGTTAAGTCAAGTAATACCTTATACCACAAGACACCTTAAACGACCTAGTCACCCCGTTAGCTGATTGTTTGTGGAAGAGCCTCCCAGTGGGTGGATGGGGTGGGTGGTGTCTACTCAGGGTCTGCCCGATCCTCCGAGGGTCTCGAGGTGACCCGGAGGATGGCGCAATCTTTCTTGCCACCGGACAGTCCCTAGAAGAGGACACCGAGGGATAGGGGAGGATGAGAAAAGATGGAGAGAGAAGGAGAGGGAGGGCGAGAGAGAGGGAGAGAGGGATAGGGGGACACACCCCCTCAGGGCGGGACACACCCAGCACCCGTTCAAATCATCGGCGGGACAGGGCGGATGGGGACAGATCGGGTTCATTAAGAAGGGGGGCCTAAAGCTTTAATAGGTGGTATCGGGGAGGGTGAAGCTGAGGTCAAGGTATTTGAAAGGTTTTGAAGCGCAGAAATACCTTCAAAAGCTGAAAAATTAGCTCACTGAAGCGTTAAGATTCAGTAGACCATGACTTGAACGGCCCTTTAAAGATGCATTACAAGCTTAACAATATACATTTTTCGAGCTAGATACTTGGATATGCACACTTATAAGAAACCGCTACTCCCTCAGCAAAGATTAGGTCCGTTTTTCCCCTATACAATGCCCGAACCTACCGTAACGCCCCTGGATTCGTCCCCTCCCCTACCAAACTTTTGAATCCAAGATTAATGAAGCCAAGATATATATCCTACCCCCTCCAAACTTCCACCCCCCACCCACCACCTTCCACATCCATTTTCCGCCTTTTTTGCAGGAGGTCAGTCATTAGAGGCCTGCCTCGGCCCGAAAGGGATGCAAGGCCATCCTACTCGGGTCGCGTTTTAGGGTTTGCCTCGGTGGGCTGGCACCAGATCCGCATAGATAGGTTGAACCGAGGCTCGGGCCGGGGAGGATGAGGAGGAGGAAGGGCTACGGGTCGCGTTTTAGGTTTCCTGAAAAGACTTCAAAGTTGCTTTAAAATAGCAAAGATTTTTATCAAACAAAAAGAGCTATAGCCTATCCCATAGAGTACATTCGCACTTATTTTGTCACTTTCAGACAAGAGCAGATTTTGAATAGATGGACACATTGCATTTGGGGCCTATAGATTGTTGCCCGGGGGCTGATGGGTGCCGATTCGCCTTAGGGGATGTTCAGAATTGAGGTGCTGACCTCGGTTTCAAGAGGGGGAAAGGGGCAGTATATCACACCTTACTCGACAAGGGGTAAGTTTTAACGGGGGTTCGGGAAGGCTAGAGGATTTTTTTCAAAATCCAGATACCAGCTCGCCCGGATTTCAAAGAACTTCCCCCTCATCAATCTAGCCGTTCCTCACACCCCGACGGAACGGAGGCTCATTTTGTTGAGAAGTGTTTGTGCAAAGTAGGCCATTTCGGGTAGAGGGAGGGGGACCGTAAATTGACAGAGTGGGGCGAGGGTAGGGCCCGATTGCGATCTACAGTTAGGCCCGGGCCGGGTAGTGCCATAGGCATGACCCAAATTCTTTTCTTCAATTTTGAACTTAGGAAAGGGCAATGGGAGGAGTGAAGCAGGTTATGATAAAAAGGAAAAATGGAAAAATCGAGTAATAAAGTCGTTCGTTATTTTTTCCTAAACATAATTTTTCATAATTATTTGCTAACACTGATCTAACCGTCTACCACAACCGCCTAGATTCCAAAAAGTCACAAATCTAAGAAAACAGAAAAAACCTTTAAAAAATAAACGGATGCCCTTACAGTGACCCCACCCTGGTCCTAGAATATCTCAAGTAGCTGCGTTCAGCATCCAAGAACCCTATAACCTTCAAGAACCCCCTTCAAGTCCACTAAGAAATAGCCACAAAATAGCATAGGTCAGCTGGCCATGAATACCTTGACCATAGGAATCCCTCCAAGTGGGCCCCATCCTCCCTCCCAAAACCCTATATATACTCCCCAAATTTAAACAACATTAATGATGCTTCGAGAGCCACGCCTCGAGCCAGCCACAATCAACTGCCCGTAGGCCCTAAAAAAGACTCGCGATCCCAGCGTTCAGGCGCCGTAGGGCGCACCTAGGGCGTCTAATATCGGACAATTATTCCGAGGGCCACCAGGTCTCTCTGCCGTTGAATGCTATAGGCAATGGGAATGATGGGTTAATTTGAATATTTAGAAGGTCTTAGGTCTTAAATTCTAGTCCCCATGATACTTATTGTCCAGGGAAGTTTTATTAGCCTAGGATTACAAAGAAAAAACTTAAACTACGCTAATGTGACTGGACATTTGTTACTTTAACACTATCAAATTTGCGTAATTTTGTTAGAAGAAGTTTTCTTTAATTTTTTTTGAGACAATGAAGCTTTGCTATTATTGGATCTGTGAAACACTATCAAATATGAATAGGTATACAACAGTTAAATGTTTTATTAATGCGCTAACCTTCTAGATTATGGGAAAGGGTTGTAAAACCATTTTCCCGGGTTCTGGTTCTCAGCCACTTTGGGTTCATAGGCAGCTGGGTTTACGATGGGTTTCGGGTTGGGTTCCCCAGGGTTAGGGCCGTTAATTCAAGATCTATTTGCTAAAAAGCTAATAGATTTGAATCTACTTACTTGACTGGAATAATTTTCTAATAATTTAGGGCCTATTAGCAGATACTAGGTTTTGAATCAACTGCCCAAGCCAACGCCAAAAACCTCAATGACAATAAAGTTTCAATTCCACTAGCACTTTCTGATTTTCTAATAAAAACCCCTGAGTTTGCATATACTACGGTAAGTTTAAGCCATTAATAAGTACAAAGACACCAGCCTAACCTCATTAACCTAACCCTCACATTCAAAAGTTGACCGCCAGACCCTAAAGGCCAAAACTCTCCCCCCACTCTCTCTCCTCTACCTTTTACCTTTCTGGCGGGACTATCGGGTGTCTAGTATAGAAGGGCATCTTTTCTGACTACCTTTTGGGCCCTCCAACAGAAAAAGGACAAAGCCGGGTCGGGCCGCGGACGGGTGTGCGCAACAGCTGTGACCCAGTGCGCTAAAGTGGGCAAATGGGCACCTGGCCCATGGCCAAGATCCCATCTAACGGGCGGAATGCCGATGGGCTACCGATCTCGAGACAGCATCAACCATAAATAATAACTGACGCTTTGGGGAGGGGTTATAAGCTGGGGGAAAGTATATGATAAGGGAGGGCTACGTTACAATACAATAGAGAGGCTAGGTGGGAGTTGCTTGGGTAGTTAAAGTAAGCTTAAGGATTATAGGACAAGATGCCGCTTAAAATAAAAATCCTAGACGAACGGGCAATTTTGGCATCGCTATTAAATCGAAAAATAGGGGAAAATGCTTCTTTAAATTGTCCTTTTAAACCAACCAGTTATTTAAAAAAATCGGAGCTAGAGTTTCTCCCTAAAATTTTGATTTTAATTTGCGCAAAAAATCTTTTTAAATTCATAGATTGCTATACTCGCTATCAAGTAGCAGCTTACGCTAATACTCTAACAACCACCTGCTTCCCAAATTCCTCACACCTCTTGAGGCTACTTTCAACACAACCCATCTTCCCATCTACCCTATCTAACGCTAACATCTACCTTTCGCAGATCATTAGCCCCAAAAAAACCGTCCCATTCGCCGGGGAACCCGGCTTTGGGCCCCCGGATGCGGTGTCTTATCGCTGGTGGATTTTCTGATTGCCATCGGAAATGGAGCGGAAAGATGCCCGGGGGGGTAGGGTGATTAAGATTGATGCGTACTGTAAAAAGTATGAATAGCAAAAGTTATTTTGAAACAAATTACAAAACGAAAGCTTCTGGAATCCAGGCGTCCTGGATCCTTTGAGATCCAGCTATAGTTTAATGTACCTTCCAAAAAGTGACTATAGATTTATAGAATAGTATAAGGATACATTAAAAATAGATAACATCCCTGGAAATTCGGTTTAGACACTTAAAGCTAAAGAGCGCAGGCTTTCATGAGTGGTTAGGTGATTGCGCGATGAAAAAGCTCTAGATCCCGGCTTCTATTCCCCTTTAAGCTATCACTAATCTTTCGTGTCCCATCTATAATAACTTACTTGTCCTGGATACATAGAACTTTGTTGAAGTTCTACGCTTTGGTGTTACGGTGAGGGTAGCCATCTTTTGGGAGTTGAAGGGATAGTTTTGGAAGGAATGAAAATCCCCATCCGCTCCCCCCTTTTACAGGATTCCCCTATCGGAAATTAACGCCACGGAGTACAAGTTGCTTCACCCAGTTTCAATTCCAAACCACCCGGAGGCGTTTTTGGGGATTGGTTGACCCGCCACCTGCATAGGTTGCCGCGGCTTTCCCTTCAAGATGTCTATTTATGCTGTTACATCCGGTTCAAATGGTGTTTCCGTTGAAATGTTCGGGGGTTTTCAAAGGGACCGCCGTGGTTATCATTGATAACGGGGGTTGAAATCTGTTGGGACTACTGAGGCTGGAGGTAACGTTTTTTGAAATACGAGGGGTTCTTGTTGATAACGATGATAAATGGGGTATATTTATGTAATTTGGATGAAGGTCGAAGGTTTGAATTCAAATTCGAGTGAATTGAGTGATAGCAAACTATAAAACCAGAAAATTGAAGGTAATTCCTAAAAAATCAGTTGTTTGAATGTTTTTCTAGATGAAATGAGGGTCACTTCATCGTTTTCCTTATATGTATTCGCATTCCTTATATGTATTTTGATCCCCTCTACCATATTTTAAGATTTTAAGCACTACTAAACAGTCCGCTTTTTTTAACAATAACAAGCTCCTAGAAAATAATTAGCTGTCTTCCTTGCCCCCTAAAACATATATCCATCACCATTTTCTTGATAGATCACCCAACTCCCACCTAATTTCCAAATCCTCACAAACCCTTTAAATGACAGTAAGTGGTCTACTCGATTAAGTTGATGACCCGTTTCCCAGCGCGATCTAATCCTTGGATGACCCGAACGGGGGTGGGTATGGGGGTAAACAGTGGAGGCTCGACTCTTGGCTCGAGCCACTGGGTTACGCAATGGAGTTCCATCTCCTTCTAGCCACTCGGGCTAATGGTCTAGGGGAGTTCCGTTTTTTGGGGGTGGACACGGGAAGAGTCAATATTACGTGTTGGGGACGAGAGATTAGTTGCGGACCACCGGTTGCACCTAAACTGCCAAGTTGTGTAAGGAGTAAGGGGGTATTGGTTTCGGGTTGCGCGCATGGATAAATGGGATTGTTTTCTTACGGTGTGGAAGTTTTTATAGACCATAGGGTTTTAAGAGGAATCAAATATTTATGATTTTACATAAAAATAGACTCATACAAGCCGTTACAAAAATTAAGGGCCGTTGAAAACCGCGCGGTTTTTCTAATTTGTAGTTCGTTATAATGATTTTAAAAGACAAACGTTATGGATTTCAGCTTTCCCACTATATTGAACGGCCGGTTAAAATCGAAAATTAAATTAAAAATTAAAAATTAAATCAAGCCGCTGTCTGAATTTTCAGACTTTTCCCACCCCAAATCCACTTTACCCATAGCCCCAGGCCACCTCTCAAGTCCACCGCTCCCGCACATGTCTAGACATCTCAAAAATCCGACGACAGTGCCAATTGATCCCCGCAGGGCTGTACGCGACACTCCTCTCCACAATTCTCGGCACTCTCGCCTGGTTCACGCTGATCGTCGACAATATGTGACAAGGGGGGAGGGGTTCGCGCCAAAATGTGGCTAGAATAAACAGGAAAATGGTGTAGGCGGTGTTAGATTATACACCACTACTTTTTTAGATGTTTAGGGGTTTACTGTACCTTTAAATATTGAAATGGGACCGGATGATAAAAACGTTCGTGACAAAATAACTTATAAACCCAGTAAAATTACAGTGAAAATCCTTATGGCTTTTTGTAGCGAAATTTTGAAATTCTGATTAAAAAACGTTTTTTTTTAAAAATGCATATGAAAGTCTAGAGTTTGTCCAATTTTCTGGCTATTTCCTTCACTTCCCAACCTCTTTAGTCCACCACACAATTCCCCCTGAATTCAAACCCTCCCCTACCGTACCCCCTCTCCAACCATCCCAGGTGTGCATGGTAATTAGACGCAGCGGCTACGCGACCCGCCGGGCGGGCGGTACCGGCCAGAAGGGGCTCTTTTCGCTGCGGGACCCCGTGGTCAGGTCACCAAATAGGGCCCCCCTCAGGACAATCCTAAAAACGGAGAGGGGCTGGATCAAAAGATGTGCCGGGAAGACAATAAAAGCCAGAGTTTTTGGGTCACTTTGGGGTAATTAGCAAGTTCTTTTAGGTTTAAATTGGGTTGAGACGGGTTAGGATTGGTTTTAAAGGGACTGTGAAGTCTTGGCCTTCTTGCTGAAATCTTTACCTATGCTTGGTTTCCGGACGAGTCTTCTCTGGAATGGTTGATTCGGAGCGTGTTGCGTGTTTTCGTCAGCGCCGATCGTGAACATGTTATCTAAAGGATGTAAAAGATTGAACCCTAGCTTTTGAATACCTATAGATGTTAACGTTTTTTTCGTCAGATCTATCGTGCTGTTAAGGAGTCGACTGCATAATGTCGAGAACTGGGGTACCCTGGAAAATTTGCATAAAAGACGAAACTTCAGAGGTGGAAAAAATTTGAAGACGTAAAAGTTTTTGACAATTTGAAGGAGTACGACAGTTCAATTCATTATCATTTCAGTTCAATTTGAAGGAGAGTATGAGTACATAAAGAAGAAATCAAGTTAAAGCACTTTTTAGAAATTGAAATAAGATTCCCATACGGCATTAATGCGTAATCTAATCCCCGAAATTTCACACCCACCACCCGTTTGCCGGGTACCAGCAGCCGGTGCGTGCCAGGCAAAAGTTAAAAGCAAAAAAGGGTAGGGTGGACGGTGTGCCATTGCGCAACAAGTCGCCTCGGGTCACGGCCATTGATCGGCCGATGGGTACCTCGCCGTCTTTGGATGGGTATATGACAACTGGACATTGGCATGGATAGGCCTCAGGCTACGCGACTGTACCTCTTAACGGTACCGACGGTATGGCCTTAGGCTACGGAATGACATTATTGACATGTGGAGGGTAGGGAATGGGAGTTGGTAAGGAATGTACGGATTAAAGGGGCCAAGCAGGCAAAAATAGGCTAGATGAATTCAATTAGCGTCGGCCCAGCGTACTGTCTCGGAATTTGGGCTTTGGCTACGGATTATCCATATACATTCAGCATAGCTATAAGACGCTAGCTACAATCTCTCTATCTTTCTCTTTCTCTCTCTCATCTCTCTCTCTCTCTCTCTCTCTCTCTCTCTCTCTCTCTCTCATTCTGATTTCAGCGGGAATTTTGCAAATTCTGAACACAATTCAGTGAATTTACGAAGTGATTGACGCATTAATGGGTAGCTAGTTGGTATCTGGCATTTGATTTAACCTCCGTTTTTTGAATGCTAAATTTTACAAATAAAATTTTCTCCTCCCCTCCTCCTTCCCTCCTCCTTCCCGGTTCAAGACCCTAAATCGTGCCCCCGTTACCCATCCCAATTCCGATTCATTACCGTCCCGTCGGCAGTCCCCAAAAGACCAGCTGTCCTCGAACATTTTCCACTTCTCTCTCTCTCTCTCTCTCTCTCTCTCTCTCTCTCTCTCTCTCTCTCTTGGATCCAAATCCCCATACCCTCCCCCTCGGGGGTATTCCTCTTCGGTCCCATCCGTAGGTTGGTTTTTGCGGGTTCTTGGGGCTGCCCAGGCACACCATGGCACACGACCCCCTCTCCTTCCGAGCTGGCGAACAGTCATTCAGCAAAAAAGCAGCAAACGGCATAACGGTGCCCGGAGGGAAGGGAAGGGCCTCGTCAGGGACACGGCATCCCCCGGAATTTAAATCTGTGGGAATTTGGAGGAGAGTGGGGGACACCGTAGCGTGGGATTTGAATCGGAAGATTGGTGTAAGAAAGTGTGAAAATTTAATGAGGGTGAACGGAATACCGTATCATAGGGTTCGAATTTGATGGTCTGGTGGGAAAATTGGATGATTGTCCTGCACCGGAACGTGGGAATTTAATCCAAGGCCTGGTGAAAAAACGCATGAAAATATGATGATTCGCCAGGATCTCGTCGCGTTGTATTCAAATTTTGAAGCGCGGGGTAAAAATGTGGGAAAACCGGCGTAACGCGAGCGATGTGAATCTGTCAGTCATATAAAAACATTGGAAATTTGGTCAGAATGGGCATACCGTAACGTCGTATTCAAATTGGGCGTTGAACCGAGAAAAAGACGTCGAAGGGTTGATGAGTACGATACCGTAACGCATCATTCAAATTTGGTAGTCGGGCTTAAAAACACAGTACTTAAGTATCCTCCCGCTTCATCCATTTCAAACTGGGGTTCAACCACGTAATTTT
The DNA here is from genome assembly GCA_038088335.1 of Mesorhabditis sp. LJ9110. Taxonomy (NCBI): domain Eukaryota; kingdom Metazoa; phylum Nematoda; class Chromadorea; order Rhabditida; family Rhabditidae; genus Mesorhabditis; species Mesorhabditis sp. LJ9110. Next base: position 141,799 of record JBBGBA010000096.1, read on the forward strand.
CAACTTCAAATTCAAATCGACTTAACTCTTGCCGAGTCATTTTTGAACGGCGGCGTCTATTAGCATAATCCACACGGTAAGTCAATGCCCGCGGGGTCTCTTTGAGGGGTAGAAGATGGTAGGGGGTCCAAGAACAAATACCATCTCAAACGGGCCGCCGGATTGGGCCCCCTTGGAGGGTGGACAGTAGTGCCCACGGCATTCCGATGGGGGCCACCGGCAAAATGTTTGAAGGGTATTGGAGAGGAGGGTGTAAATGGATACGGGTGTTAAAGAAATTGGGGCACGAGGTTTAAAGGGGTCGATGAGTTAAATAATTAGACATAAAACAATTTTCAAAATGTTTAAAATAGTAGCGCCATTCAAGCCATTTATTTGCGAATTGTTGGAATCTAGCCCTAAAGCCTCCAAAATTCCTATAATTATCATTAATAGATCCAAATTTGCACATATCTTGGTCATCTTCCAAGGCTTATTAAACACTTTCAAACCTTTTCTTTTATTTAATGTCTAATTAAATTTAATGTATAAACAAATCATATAGTCCCACATGTCGCCTCCTAAATCACACCCAAACCCACGAAACCCCTCCAGGCTAACATCTGTGACCCTTGAACCCAAAAGCCCAACACCCCAACACCCCACAGATGCGCCCCAAATTTGAATCGAGAAGCCTGAATATCTCAATTCCGGATTCCTGGCTCACGGGAAACTTGTAGCAATTAAAAACTGAAAGTGAGGGTTGACTCTGGGCCATTAGGGTCCAGGAAGTGGGTTAGATTTTGTCGATAAGACAGGCGAAAGTTGGATGGTGGTGGGAAAACGATAAAAAAGAGCTAGAATAAGAAACCGGTTTTTCAAAAGATGCATGTCAAATAGTCATGCGCCAGCTTTCGGATAAAATTAGTGTTATTAATTAAAATATTAAACGAATCGTCGGCAACTCTAAAGGCACAATAAAGGGGCCCATTATCCATGTTTTATTTGCTAGTGAATGGGCCAGTAAATTCAGATAATAGGCTGGTGAGGAGATAGAGAAAGAGCTCGCACCGAGCCTCATGGCCTCGGGGGTTCCCATTTGCGCAACCGGGACCGCAAAGAGGTCGAGGTTCTTATTTTGCGACGCGCACACGGTGGCGCAATCGTTTTTGGGCAACGGACGGTGCCCTATTCTTCGTCGACGGCTGAAGGTTTGTTTTTGGGTGCGAGGATTAAGCCTGGAGGCGATTACCTTAAAATTAAAAATTTAGAAAAAAGTAAAGCGCCAAAAAACACTCCTTTCAGCGTTTTAAGTGGAAAGCCACAATTTCAAGCCACAGCAATTTAGCAACCTAAAAAATTTGCCTTCTATTGCCCTTTAAAAGCTATGAAGCTTCTAAGGGCCGAATAAATAACATCATATTCAAAACTCATTGAAGTGAACAGCCAGGGGGTATTTAGCAATCCATGGAAAAGTCTGACTTCAGTGGTCCTTCAATTACCTTGAATTTTGTGGGTCTATGACGAGATACAAGATAACACTTAGTGGCAACAGTACTCCAAAACACTATCCAAGACAGTTGAAATAGTCTGGCGCCAATACTGACCAGCCGAGAAGCGGTGTGATCATGTTTTTGCATAGGGGGGCTGACAGATGACCGCTGGGAAGGCGACAGTTCTGACAGGGGGACTACTGGCTTTTTGTACGGTTTTGTACTATCTTGCATTTGGTGGCTGGGACAGGGTGGGTCCGAAAATAAGAGCTATTATACGAATTCAGGAAAGGTTGTAACAATTGGAACTTCTAAGGAAAGATGGTGTGATCGTTTTAAAGGGGTTGTCAAGGCATGACTATGAACATCGGGGCTAAGAATTTTCTAATGATTTTAAGAAATAGCGATAGGATTTTAAATGTTATAACAATATTAGATGTAAATAGATAAATTCATATCCAAGAAAATCTCTAGCGAGCCCTTACACGCCCCTTTAAAGAAAATTAGCAAATAAGGTATTGTCTAATAATGCGTAAGCAGGTATAACCTCTTAAAGGAAATAAGAAGGTAACAATATCGGTAGATCAAAGCAACATTCAAAACACCATTAAAACTATATACCCCCAACAGGGTATTGACCCGAAAGGGGGGCTGGCACCAGAATGTACCATTGTGGGGTGGGTGGCCGGGTGAAGCCCCCAACACCCCCAGACTGCAGAGGAGCGAACAGCTGTAAATAAGAAAAGACCTAGGAATATTAGAGATCAGGCTCGAAGGAGAGACATCAGACACCCACAAAGAGACACCGTGTTTTGGGGCGGAGCTAGAGTGGAGAGAGAGAGAGAGAGACGGGACGAGAGCGAGAGAGGGGCAATGAGAGTGACCCCGTCGGGACGGTGTGACCTCGGACCAATGGCACCCCTTTCATAGCCTGAGGGTATATGTGGCTGTTGAGAGAAGGGGATGGCTGTGTGTGTTGTGGGCAAGCAGAGAGAGAACATTCAAATACACAAGGACAAGGCTTTGGACTGGGTCTTGGATTCGAAAATTTAACTTAAAAAAGACAAAACAGGAGTTTATTTTAGCAATTGAATCGATTGTTTCGTCCAATTAAAATAAATGTAGTAAATTGCGTTGTAACGAGGTACTGTAACTCGGGCAGAGACACAGAGAAGGCTGGAGTTAGAGAGGGCAGATGTGGTCTTCGGGGGTTTAAAGGGACAGTGAAGTCAGGGTTTGTTGGCGAAAAGTTCGGAAGTTAGCTTAGGATTTTCTAAAGTTGTTTACGCTAAAGATAGATTTCTGAATGCTAATAGAAAAATAAAACGCTTACTTTTTAAAAAATTAACCTTTGGAGTTTCGAAACGTTTGATAATGTCGGAATTTCTATTAAAAATCTGGCAGGTATCAAAAAGAACTCTTCTAACTCCTATCACAAGCTAAATTTATGTGTTAAGACAATTTTACTAGAAAGCCGCAGAAACTCGCAAAATTCGAAAAAGTTGCCACCATTTCCCGACCACCTCGCTCAAATCGGCATGACCCCCAAAAATGGTTCCCAGGATTCAAACAAGGGTGCCGGTCGGGGGCCCCGTTGTGTGTTCCGTATAACGTTCCTTTTTGAGCGGCGGCTCGGTGCCGTGTGCAAGTCCCTCTGAATGGTGGCCGGTGGGTCTTTGTGCTCAACCACCAACCATTACACCCCCATCTTCGAATCGGCCACACGTCTACCGTACTCAAATTGGCATGGAAATGGTGCTTCGAAAAGTGGGCGCAGAGGGCATCGGTACTTTTCAACTTTTCGCGAGGTTTTCGAGAAGAGGTCAGGCATGTAGAAAGCTCGAAAATTAAGCGCATATCGCAGCTACCGTACTAATTTTATCGTGATATGCAAATATGGCTTCAGGATTCAAAAAGCACACTCTAATCGTAAATGGGAAGCTAAGCACGGCGAATAGGTCAGTGAAAGGGAGGTTGTAAACCGAACTTCAACCGGAAACTGCCCCTGGCGCATGGGTCATTGGTTTCGAAACGGAACCCTTTCTTAGGGCTACAGTAACCCGTTTTGATGTTGCACTTTAGGCAGTGGAGGATTTGAATCTGGCTTTTTTTCAACTAAAACTGAAAACTGTTTTCGGAGTTTTTGTTACACCCCCCTCGGTTGCCCCCTCCAGATTCAAATGCGTGGGCCCCCTGGTGCCCGGCTGCTTGGTGTGGAAGGGGCTTATAACCAATGGCCCCACAGCCCCCCACAGGCCATATGTCATAAATTGTGTAACGCTTCGGGGGATGAGGCCAACGAAGACCACAGAGCGCCCCTCGGGACACGGTCGCTTTAAAAATTATTAAAATTAAAATTAGCGTTAGTGCTGCGCAGAAATGGTTACAGCTAAAAGTTTGCATTTAAATCATATTTGCAGTGTAGAGCTAGAGGAGTTTAGAGATAAAAATAAGAGTTTTCAAAGAAATCTCCGCTCCGGAAATGAAAACCGAACGGCCCCCGGGGGGTTCAAACGGTGCCGGTTGCGGGCGGGGCCCATCCATCCCCCTCTCAAGGGAGGTAGACAGGCTAGGTAATGGGTAATTCGAAAACAATCAGTCCCCCACCCGGGTGGGTGGAGGGGCTAGGACCGGTTTTCAGATGCCCCAGGCGGGGGCCATTTCCAGGGACCGTCACAGACCCGTTTAGAGGGCCAGTTCCAACCTGCTTGGCGGGCGTTTTTTGGGTGGATTGGCGGTAAAATCTGGCTATCACGGTCTTTAAGAAATAAATTTGAACATTGAAAACCATAAACTAAAAAACTGGACGGGAGATCTCGAGGTTTAAATGCACAGGTAAGTCATTGTTAACGACGAGAGTTTAGCGCACTTCTTGGCAAATGTCATCAGCATCTTATATTTATAACATCTTTCCATAGTCAAGCTTTTCTCGTCCCTTTATAGATACTCTGAGGTGAGACTTCCTCCCCATCGCTCCGTTCCGACCCATCACCCCCTTCCTTTCTCGGAACTGCCAACCTTCTCCTAGGGGCTCAAACTGGCCCTCAAGGACTGTTTGGCATCCCAGCCACCACCACCTCCTCCCCATTTCCCCTTGCCATTCCGGGGTTTGAATCCGAACACAGGTGGCCTTCATTTCTACAAAACACCCACGGAGGGTCGGGACCCAAAAAAGAGGAAGAGAATCGGGACGGGAGAAGTGAAAAAAGTGGGTATTAGTAGGGCGGTGCAAAAGTTTGAATGGAAGGGTTTCCACCGTCAAAGAGAAACTTTAATGGGTATTTAGCGTTTTCGTTAGGCGATATAAGCAAAAACTGCTGCTCACTTTTTGCTTGAATCTCTCTCACTCACTCTCTCTCTCTCTCTCCTTATCTCTCTCTCTCTCTCTCTCTCTCTCTTTGACTCTATATATCTTCTTTCTCTCTGCGTAATTAAGCGTCTACGTAATCATATCTGAGGTTTTAAAGACACCCAGAAGCCAGTACCCTTCTATGGCCAATACCAGACGGTGAGCCCATCCTCGTTCCCACGCTCCCCACTAGGAGAACAAGACAGGATAGACAGTCATACCTTGCATCCCCCCCTCTCTCCGGATACCAGCTGTCAACCATCCGACTCCCCCCACTGAACCGACACTCATTTTTTGCGCTGCCCCCGCCTTTGAAAATGGTGTGCTGTGCCTTGGGGGTGTGGGAGGGCCCCGTTTCGCAGCCATTTGCCGCAAAAACCGCCCATCACAGTCGCGCCATCCTTGAGATGACGGCCGGCCCAGGGGGGAAAAAGGCAAATGACCATCGTGGCCCTGGGGGGGTGGTTTTGAATCCATTGCACACCTGTGGCCGTCAGCAAAGACGGTATTTAGGTTTAAATGGATGCCGACTGGGGGAAGTTGAAACTTTCGGGGGTTTACGAGGTTAAGTGAAGATAGTAAAGGTATAAATTAAGCGGTTTTAGCCAACTTTTATATATTAAGAAAACTGGCTGTGTCTTGACGCTACTCAAAGACCTGGGAAGCCTGTTATTGGAGAGCTAAAGTCGTATTGTATTGTATTTGGGAACTATTTTGAATTTTCATTTTTATTTAAAACAGAAAAACTTGATGCAAACACCCTTTAAACAACGCTTTAATTAATAATACATGTGCGAAAAACCCGTTTAACGATGACATTCAGCCCTTTCTTAAAATTGAGATACTACCAATTCAAAAAAAAATTCAAATACACCCCGTCCCCTCCTTTACCATACCTGCCGTCCACCCCCCAAAATGTCGGCCGAAAATAAGAAAATAGGTGACGGGACAATTGGTCGCGCCGATGTGGCCTTCAGACAAACGAAATGTCATGGAACGTAATGCTGAGGGGGGTAGAGAGACAGAGAAATAGAGAAGATGACTTTCTATTAAACACTTTATCTTAAATTTCGACAGTAAGGAAATTCATGAGATTCATTAGTGAGATCTCATGAGATCCATGAGATCCAAATGAGCCGTTTGGGGCTGGCATTTGGCCGCTGGGCCCCCACCGAGGTGTTGGCCCCATTTTTAGGGATGGTGCTGAGGTCAAGTGGGCAGGTATTATTCGCATTGTACCCTGGGTATCCTCTATCCCCATCCTATGCCCCTCCCCTCCTCTTTTGTTTGAGCAAAATTTGAACCGGGCTCCAGGGAGTGTAGATGGTATGAGAAGAGAGAAAAGACATAAAATTGTAATTTGGAAGGTTCGGTACCGTAGCGTTAATTTAATGACAAAAGCTAATAGCTATAGTTTAAGCGCACTTAAAAGCTAGCAAAACAAGCTGCTTTACCTTTTAAAGGCAGAAAAGGCAAAAGCAGGTATTTCTGTCTTTTAATAATACTTCGACTAAACAAAACATGGTTTTTTAAATTGACGAGCATTGGAAAAACTAGCAGACCTATTTTTTAAAGTGATTCTTAACTGCATTTTGATGCCTGATCTCAGTCTCTCACATCCGAATTTTACAACTAGCCTTTTTATTAACGTTACAAACACCCTATATTAACGACCGGAACCCGCCGAATGCATGATTCAACCATTAACCCGACAATGCCTGCCTCATCCCCCGGCTAAGCCGCCCATTTTCTATCCTCTCGTCCCATCTGTCTGTCCCTATTCGAATGGCCCACAACCCCCATCTCAAGGGCCCAACCACCCAGCGTGACGCAATCAATTCGGCTCCACCCCGATGGTAGGAAGCATCAATTAGCATGCAGACGAGCCCTGGGGGCCCTGCCTCTGAATAATTTTTGGGCCCTTGGCCCGGAAACCGGTCTGGGAATTATTCAAGAGAGGGTACCCCAGGCATGGATTACAGTAGTAGAAATTTATCGTAAAGTTTAGAGTTTCTTCAAAAGTTTAAGGACTCAAGAAACTAATTAATATTGTTCTTATGAGTCCTTATTAGATACACAGTAGCTTAAAACTTAAGACCGAAAAAGTTGCAAAAACACATCCCGGGCACGTGGAGGAAAATCGAAAGTGCCAGCCAGGGGAGCACCGTTCCGACCGAGGCCGTATGCAAATTTGAGAAAGGAGAAAGGTGACAGGGAGGCCAACAGAAAACGAGTTCTCTAGGTCAGCCAGTAAATTGTGGAAAGGAAAAGGTTACAGTAGTTATTGTGAACTAAAAATGTCGAAATTTAACAATAATATAACAATAAAATTTCCACACCTCAAAATGGCTCATTATTTGGGGGTTTTCTCGTAGTTTATTTATATGTAGTAAACCGCAGCATATCCAAATTTTGCCATTCTGATTCTCGCCACAGCAAGATGCTTTCAAATCGGCCGATCATTCACGATTTCCCAGGGAGAGTCAGATGGCAATCTGCGATATGCCGCCCCTCCCGCAGGAATCATCATACCCCATTTGAATCCGGGCCACCGATTGAGGAGGACAACGACAAAAAAAAATGATTTCCAGGAAAGGGAGCAAATTTGGGGAGGGTACAGCGGCACTTTTAGGGAGGGGGATTTCTAAAAAATGCGCCCTCGAGGTGGAGAGAGACGGTAGACGGTTTTTCTCACGGTCCCACCCTGCCTTCTCATGCAAAGAAAGGGCAGGAAAAAGGAGGGGGAAATGGCACTGGTGTCTTTGGGCGGTAAGCTAAGGATGGTGAAAGGTTATTTTTGAATTTTTGATCTTGGAAATGGTAATGAGAAAATGGTGGTATTAATTATAATGCATTGGATTCAGGGACCTTGAAATTTACAAGTCAAATTTTCCAAGCTTATAATGAGCTATGCCTGGCCTCAAATCTATAACATTTTTGAGAGAGATTAAGCTTGATATTTAAGAATTTAAATAATAAAATAATAAAAAAATAATAGTTAATTAAGGTCTGTTTAAATAAATCGCGAAACTGGCATAACCCAAAAATTAAAAATTAAATTTTGCAGCCAAAAAATTAACTGAAATTTCACATCTCATGCAAATTCTTCAAAAAATTGCCGACGGTCACTCCCACGGGGGCGGTATGCAGCCCTCAAAAATGACCATTGCCATTGGTTATCTAATCACGAACCCGTCGGGCGCCCCTGATCGCCGGCTGCTCACCCACACAAGGCCCAGGGTTCCAATTCAAAAACACCAAAAACAAAAAGAGGAACACGAATAGAGCCCGAAAGGAATATATCGAGAGAAGGCCCCTCAGGGCGCTACGTGGCTTCTGACTTGGCACCCGATGACGAGGAACCCTCAAAAAGTCCGACGACCCCATGCTAGCCCGCATTTGAACGCCGCCCCGGTGATTTGGTTTTTGGGGATCCGAACGGCGTTTAAACGCTTTTAAAACCCAAAATGAAGAAAGAAAAGTAAGAATTCAAACCATAAGGTTTTGGTAAAACTACCAAAAATTTCAAATTTTGTTAGATGATTGTCATCTTTAAAGTGCAACCATACCCATCAAGCACTAAAAAGCGCCCCACCCGCCACTTCAAACCGGCCACCCCCAAAGGGCCGTTCGAATGGGCTGCGAATGGCCGTAACTGAACCGGCAGCCCCCCGGAATAAATTAGCTCGTCGCTGGAATTGCCCCCAGAAGGGTCTGTTTGAATGGTTGTCCTTTAGAGGAGCGGGTTTTTGGCTTATGGATGCCTTTAAAATCAATTCCTTATAATTCAGATCTGAAAATACCTCTAAAAGAAAATTATAACTATTAACCTTTACAAAACACTTCCGGCCACGTTGCCTTCAGAGTTCCTTTAAAAACAAATTTATGGTATGGAATATATTTTTGGCTTTTTTACCTTCAGGCTAAAGGGTCTAATATGAAAATTATGGCGAAGTAAAAAATTTAGAAATTACTGCAAACTTTACTCTACCTTTTGAACTTCCCGACAATCTACCCCCAGCTGTCTGTGCTTGTTTATTCTGCACATTCAAAAACAGGGGCCACGAGCCGGCGCTTATCACCCTAGCCGCGAGTGACTCCCGTCTCGAAAAAGGCAGGCTCCAGGCGTAGAGCTTATCGCCGGTATAATAACGAGATTCGGAAGTGAAATCGGGCCCAAAAAATAAGTGAATCAATCGTAATAGCTAATAGTAATTCACGGTTTCGAAAATTCATAGCAACGTTAACATTTAAGACAATATAAAGAAAATATTGAAACCATAAATTTGAATCTGGCGACAGGGCCCCCAACCGCTCTAGCCGGCTTGCTATTTGGGAGGGTGGCTGGCACGAGGGCAAACACAGACGCGCCGCAGGGCATTTGGTTGGGACCCAAAACGGGGACACAATCTGCCAGTCTGTCCGTCTCTCTCTCTCTCTCTCTCTCTCTCTCGTGATCCCCAGAGCGATTTGTGTCTGTCTGTCTGTCTGTCCATAGCACCCGTTCCGGGTCTAATGACCCTGGGGGGCGTTTGAAGCCCGACCTCCGGGCTTGGGTCAGGAAAGCCAACCTCTAATTATTGCCACCCTCGATCTCTTGGCGAGTATTTTGTTGGAATGGTGCAGGAAAGTGGCCTATATGTACGGTGGTAGTTTAAAAATATACAAAATAGGCCTTAAAAATTCTTCCAGAAAAGCTTATATTGTGGGGCAGATTAAAAGCGTTTTGAAGATTAGTAAAATCGAATAAACATAAAGCCAGCCTGGAACGTGGGGGAACTTGAATGCCCCTAAGTGAAAACAATAATGTGCCGTAATCGTTAAACCCTCAATTCTAACCATTTTATTACTCAAGAAAGCACCACCAAACTGAGATCTAGAAAATGAGCACCAAACGAATAACAGCCCAGCAGCAATCAGCTGCTAACTCGGCTTTTTATTGTTATAAAGGTGCCGAAGATCATCGAGAATCCGTTGTTGATCGACGACTAGAAAATAGGTAATTTCCAGTGGTAAAACATTTGAATTACCGTCAAAAACATTGGGCGCTGAGAGCAGGATCCCGCACGTACCACCGACGGTGATCCCGAAGAAAATATAAAGGAGTAGCCGATCGATGATCATTGCAACATATTTCCAATCGTCACGTTGCTAAAATTAATTTTTATTTGTTGCCTATGGCTTTAAAATTACCATTTTGTGTTCTTCTTCTTTTTTGAGATGGTCGGTTATATATTCAATAGCATCAATTGCTCTGAAAGTTGCGTTGTTTTTAGTTTTTCTGACAAGCTCCAGCTCTCTCTCTCTCTCTCTCTCTCTCTCTCTCTCTCTCATCACCGCTGTCTTCTCTTCCCTGAACCTACCGTATGCCATCGGCTGTCAACGGATAAAACAACGCTGTCTGCGGGTCACGCTTTATGTGCAAATCCGGTGATGGAGGCGCCAGATGGGTTCTTAATACTTAATTTCCATAATTTTCATAGAATACTCACTTGTCCTTAACACTGCCACTCGCACAAAATGGATGGTGTTCAGCCGTGTTAAGCGTAAATTTACCAAGTCCTGGCACCGCCGCGACGGCTCCATTTGATTGCTAAAAACCCTTTTTATAATATAGGTTAATATATTACCACTCTAAATTATTAGCTCAGCAAAAAACCACTGACCTTCTTATCACGTTTTGCCATCTTCTTGATCCTTTTCGGACGCTTCATGCACATGAATTTGGGCAGGATCTAAATGAATAAACAATATTCGCACAACAAACAATTAGAGGGATACCGTAGAATACTCAAAAATTTAATAATAATATGACATACCTCCAAAAACACCCGCCTAACCCATTGCGGCATATCATGGGTGAGTGGTCCACGGAAATATACATTAATAACAATGACGGTCGTCAGGATGGTAATGACGTTTAGGACAAAGGTCAACAGAAGGTACCTAAATTGAAAGCTTTAAAGATCTCAAAAAATCCTTACTTTGCCATCAACGGAATTGTGCTAGAAGTTGGAGGTAAAATTTTGGAGACCAGCAACAAAAACACGACGATAGAGAGCAAGACGGAGATTGTGAGCGTCATCTTCTCGGCTGAAAATTTGAAATTTGCTGGCACGCTCCCTTTAAAAAGGTCGGCAACGCTAAAGATTACAAAATAAATAAATAAAAATAAATAAATGCTATAAAAAGACCAGAAACATGCCTAACGAGTCCCTTTCCAACAAAAAACCATAAAAACCTACTCGAATCTGTCGGCAAGAAAAATACAGCCATTGATAGGAAGGCCATCAAAACGGTGGGAATGATGAGCACAACAGTGTAGAATAAAGTTTTTCTTCTAAATGATTGTAATTTTATTAATAATTCTTTTTACATATTTTTAAGCTGAATTAGCCTAATAAATTAACCCACCTGATCTTTACTTGGAACTCGATTCGACTCCGTTTATCGACTAGCGACGCCGGAGCATCGATAACATCCCAAATTGAAGAAGGGGCGTATTCTTAAAATATAATTGGTTTTTAGAAAAATTAAACTCACCAGATAAATCAACATATTCCGATTTCTCAAATTCCAATGTAATCTCTTGTTCGTTATACTGCAAAAGTCATAGTTTCAAAAATTCTACAAAACCCCAACCGTCCATGACCCGAAAATCAAGTGGCAAGTCTGCTCGTCAAATGGGAAGTATTCCACATCTAAATTAGATCGATTTACATAAAATAAAGCATGCTACGGCATACCTATAATACAAGAGCTTTTATAGATTGCTGGCGGTACCCAGAGCATAGAACCATCATGCTCAATCACCACGTTGCACATAAATGATACCTCAAAAGTACCATCCGCACTGAATTTAATTATATAGAATTAAAACCAATCAATTACTTGTTAAAAAGCACAATATCCGGCAACCACACTTTATCAGGAGAGACTCGGATATTCTGAATCTCCCCGTAGTCCACCGGGTTCCATCTCATTTGAAAGTCGTACCATTTCTAAGGAATTTTATGAATTTTTGGATGTGTACTTTATTACCAATGTGACCCAAACATTTGTATGCATCACTTGCTCCTTCTCATCCACATTAATGAGCAAGACCAGCTGGAGGGCCACCTTCACGACAACCGGCAACTCGGAGAGATTTCGGACCGGCTGGAATTGTTAAGGGTAACTTGAACAGCCGGGGAGGGTAATATGATACAGCCCGTAACACCTCCGAGGGTCACGCTATAGGGTGGGGGTATTGATTTAAGGGATTATAGAGGTGAGGTAAGGTATGATTTGAAGAATGGAGCATTATTACACCAAATCAGAAGCTGAGAGCCAAAAAATGTATCGAAATCGTTGTGAAAAGCTTTAAAAGTTTCAATATAGCCTTAAAACTTTTCAAAGGGTTTTTAAATATTTCTGTTCTTTAAATATTCATTTATCACTGATTTTAAAAAACAACAAACCTGGATTAAATAATTATAACCCCGAAAAACATCGATCATCAACCGTTCCTCCGCCTCTGAGCAGTCCCCTGAATTAATTGTTATTATAAATGCTGGATAATTTTCATTATTTCTAATTTTAGATTGATATAAATTGCTAAAACGCACCATTTCCAGAGAAGATTAACAACACTGCTGTTAGAATCAATATCAGTCCCATTACCGTGGTTGCCATCGACGCCTCATAGTCTTTAAAAATGGTATATAGAAGTTATTGAGGGAGAGAGGAGAGAGATAGAGAGAGAGAGAGAGAGAGAGAGAGAGAGCGAGTGAGAGAGATAGAAAAATTTCAGGGAGCCCCTAACCTCTGAAGCCTTCGAAAAATGATTTCCGCAAAACACCCGCCACCCATACATCTCAATTATAGACTGACAGCTGACGCTTCAACTCCCTAACCCCCCACAAATCGATCGAAAACTTTCAAACCCTAAGGGTTTCATTATTAAAAACAAATTAACTTCAATATCTAGACACATAGACAAACGATAGGAAGTGAAGCGGCCTCAGGGGGGAGAGTGGCGTGGCCGCTGTAACATATGGCCAAGTGGGGCCCTGGGCCCCTCATTCCGGCTTACCTCAATGCTTCATTCCCTCATTCCTAAGGTCCAAAGGGGCCCTCTGTTAGGACCCAAAGCCCCCGGACCCCGTCCTTCCTTCCACTCAACCTCGCCCATCCTTGCCCCTGGTTGCGCCAGACATATGCCTTTGATCCATCATAAACATTTGGTGTAGGTCAATGCCTTGGCTATGTCGGGATTTTTGGCCGTTATCTGAAGTATCTGCTGTTGAAGTTGGGTCTATGAGGCCTGCTTCACGTCTGCCGCTGCTGCTTGAAAACCACTGCAAAAATTGAGCTTTTTCCTGGTATTAGCAAAATCAGATTCCGTTTTGTCTATTTATTAACAAAAACGACCCGGAATCGCCACCGTTTTAAAGGATTCCGCAGGAGTACACCTCTACCGTAATCCGTAGCGCTCCGGAAAAGTCTAGCATCATACCGGGAAATAAATCTGCTACAAAGAATAATTTTTATACAAATATATCTACATAAACATGCGATATAAAATCTACAAGATGTGTCCAGCCCGCTACTCTTCTACCGTAACCCGACCTACCGCTGAAACTGGAAAGTATCGGAAAATTACCGGGACTATCGATTTAGGGGAGAATTTTCACCTTTTTTGCAAAATTAGCGTAAGAATAAATTATTATTGTAATAGCAGGTTTGAACAAAACAATTTTGCGGAACTTCCAAATAAATGCCGACCGTAACTCATTCACACCAAAAAGTAAAATTGTACTAGTAGCGCGAAGCCTACAACTAAAAAAAAAGTTAATAAACTAAAAACTAAACAACTGTCACCATCCCTTTAAGCTCAAATAACGTACCTATCGTTCCCAAATTATATACTTACGCAGTACACTTTTTTAGATGCAACATCAATACCCTTTACCGTAAGCGTCTACAGTAACCGTTAATGCAAGGAAATTAAAAAAAACATGAAAGACCCTTTCTCCATTCCTTTAAACTCAACCATTGTACCTACCATTCTTCAAACAACATACATACACAGTACCTTTGCCCTTCTACGACATCCCCCCATTTCCCCGGGCAACTAATCAGATCTGAAGCCGCTCTGCTCGCCACTCCTATGTTTCAGTCCATTGTCTCGAAAAAAAGGTTGACGAGTTGTGGGGGCTGACATGGCCGTGTGGCAACGAGCCGATGCGATGAGAGGAGAATTCTTATTGTGCCTCTCCATTAAAGGGGATTCAAAAGGGGGGAGCAAGAGCAGCAAGTGAGAGCAGTCTAAAAGCAGACCCTGAGAAGAGGAGAACCCCTGCTCCTCCTCCTCCACAACCTCCACCTCCCCCAAATGCTGCTTTCAGTTCAGTCCTGCCATCCTTCTTGCCATTCATTTGCTGACAGTTCGTGCTCAGGCCGGAGGCGTTTTTTGGGTGAAAGGGGCAGCCAAATTATCGTTTCGGGGGTGGAGTGGTTGTCGTTTCCTTGTTAGGCTTGTCAGAAATGATCGGTGCTTCAGGAAGTTATATTCATCAAGATATGGTGTTTCTGGCAACATCTCTAACCCTATTCTAGTTTTTGAGTTTACTGCGTTAAACAGATATTTTAAAAAGTTGTAGGCAGTATCTGAACCATTTTTTAACTGTTGTAGTCCTTTTAAGCTCCATAAAAATTTCTATTTTGAGCCTCAGCGCTGTTCGCCTTAATAGGTTGTTAAAAAACGACGTAAAAATTATATGCATCTAAATTTTGTATTTTTGACAATAATTTTTACCGTGTTCTAGTTGGAAACAACAATTCGCGTAAAATTTCAATAGCCGCGTTCTCGCTGTCAGAATCCTTTAAACCCCCTAAAACGTTTTAGTTAAATGCAGCACTTTGTGCATTACTAGCTAAAAAATACCATTGTCTTCGTCCTGCCAAATGCTTTAAAATAAATACCATCAGGAACCGATAAATCGATCATTCAACCCTGTTTTCCCCTTACGTGAACCTTTAATACCCCGAAAATGCTCATATGCTAATCTTCAAGAACCCGCGCATAAATAGCTACCGTACCCCAGCGTGTTCACCCTCCCAGACAGGTCAAAGCTACAAAAACACTTACGTCCACCTCCTCTTAGACCATCCAAAGTACACCCATCCAAGCTGCCATTGTCCAGTTAACCCCCCTTCCCCTAACCTTTCCAGCCCCTTTAATTTGAATGCCGTAACCGCTTTTTGTGGGATGACCTTCCCCGTTCCGCCCTCCCCTCCTAATGCGTATCGTCCTCCCCCACCCCTTCTGCCATCGGCTTCTTGCCCCGGGATGCTTATCATTCGTTGGGCAGTTCGATGGCTGCTCATTTTTAAAGCGGCAGCTTGCTCCAATGATCCTGAGCTTTTGAAGGGAGATTGAAGGCTCACTTCTTGTTGCTTGGCTATAGATTATTTTCATGGAGCCAAGCTTTCTACAATTCAAACATTCGGCTTTTCAATTGAAGTTAGAAGCATCTTTCAACTCACTATGTCTTTAAAGGGATGGTCCAAAGATAACTATGGATTTTGTGGGCTTTATATTCCTTAAAATTTTGCCGCGACACGTAACCGGCGTGTCAAACTTGTCGAAATTGTGGAACCTTGTCTTTCCCTTTAGAAACCCTTTGACCCCTTAACGGGCGTGTCGTGTTTTGTGTCGCGCGCACGGTCACTTTAATAGCTAAAAATCCGTAGCCATGTCCATTGAAGTAACTTAATGGCTAACTGCCAAAAATGGATAAGCCTGCCCTTACATGCTCCTTTAACGCCCATGTAAACAACCCCCTCCTAATGGACTGGACCGGATTCACATTCAACACTGACAACCACCAGTAGCCCTTCCCCACACAAGACTGGTTGGATAGTTGCAAATCCGTATTCGAATCCCCTCCCGTGAAGCTGGGAGACCACCCGAGACTGAGAGACAACCGAGAAAAAGAAGCCAACTTACCGGTTCACAACCAGTCTCTCGCTCTCTCTCTTTCTCTCTCCCTCTCTTTCTCGAAAGCCTTCAGGCCGCCACTGAAACTTGCTCCTTCTCGTCTTTTCATCGGAAATTCCAACCTTCCCCTCCTCCTCCCCCTCCTCAATTTCCCATCACATACCCCCTGCGGGTCATTCTTGTCTCGGGTACCGGTGGTTCTTATTTGTTCTTCTCGAGTAAGATTGATTCTTACAGTAGGTTCTTGATTAGTCTGTTGTTTTTGAAATTCCGGACCTCAAGCAGATGTTTTGGTTGAGGGGTAGGATGGAGCTTCTAATTTCGTTAGGATCTGCTTCAAAAGATTTTTTGAGGATCGAAGTATGTTCATGTTTTCACCTATAGCAGAGGTACCACTACGCAAGAGTACAAATGACAGTACGCGCTAAAGGTGTTTTGCAGCCTAGAAATCCACCGTCTTGCCTCTGAAACCACCATTTTTTTTGTGGTTTATAGGGAAAGCGACATCCGGGTTAGGATGCAAGAATCGTATTGTGCTTTGTAGAATAAATATAACTTTGCCCTGCATCATACTTACACTTCTTTTTTTACCTCAAATTTTACCAGCATTTTCCTGTCCTTGCGGTTTCTAATTACTATCCTGTTTTCAGGTAAATCCCTCCCCTCCAGTCACCATGTATCTCCGATTGTCCGTCATTGCCATCATCTTCAGCATCGTCCTCGCCCAGGACAGCGGCTGTTACATTAACGATTCAGGTAAGAAATGATGATGTCTGTTCCCCCCGAGGGCATACCACCCACCCTACCATTTCCCAGCCTATTTTTTGCACGGTGGCTCGAGTCAAGCCACGATTTCTCTCTGTAGGTATGTCTAGCTCTCTCACTCTTTTTCTACCATTCTTTGTGGAGAACAATGGCCTGTAGGCATTTCGACTTTTCCCTCAAGGTCAATGCTCCCTTCCCCCTGTAGCCAGGGGGCATTTCTCAGTAATTGGGGGAGAGGAACGATTAGGACGCCGGGAAACGGGATGACGATCTTTGAGAAAAGAGGAATTGCTTGAACTCTGCAAAATCTGAAAATACGAAGCAACAGAAAGGAAAATAAAACCAGAAATTCTATTTTTTTTCCAGGCTTTACCTGCTGCGACAAGGGCCTTGAGAGCGCCATGATGGGAGCTATGGGAGGTAAATTTTTATTATTATTTTGTGTAACTAAGTAACCTTAGGAGATGATCTCCTCGGTGCGGCTGATGGAATCCAAAAATCTGCTGAAGGCTCGCTAGGTGGAAAGTTCGAGACCGTGGTCGCTTTGGACGATTTTGCCTACAAGTCGCACTTCAAGGTATCGTAGCTTACAATCAGAAATAGAATATGTAAAATTGAGCGTTTTCAAAATTACCGAACTAATTTAAAAATTTTTAACCTTAGTAACTGTCCTATAACCGTAGTTTTGGTATTAAGGTAATGGAGGTATCGTCTTCTATAGTAATTTTATTATAAAAATCCGTAAACCTATCTCAATTTCTGTATTTAGGAGGGCAAGACCTGCAAGGTCGAGAAGAACGGTCAATACGCTCTCGCCTGGCAGCCATAAATCTACGGTCACACCACGATACCGTAGCCAATTCCACCTGCGATTTACCCTAAACTACACGTCTTTCTAGGCACATTTTCACCCATCAATTCTTACCCTCGATATATTGAGGGTGTGTACCCTATACGGTGTTTGTACATCTGAACTTTGTCTTTGGCTCTCCGCTGCCTTTCCATCCTTTCACTTCAACGTCTTTCCTTTCCCAAATCTCATTTCCACCATGGAATATTTATTTCCACACATTCGAAATATCAAAACGACGATTCACGCCATTCCCTTCCCCCCATATAATTCGGAAAACTGGTTTTATGCCTTTGTAGTGATGCTTGTTTTCGGAATAAAGCTATTTTTTTAGAGGGGTGTTTTGATTGGTGGAAGAGAATGGTCAGAGATGGAAGAGACATGACTGGAGTTTGTAGTGATACGATGGAATAGTCGGACAACTTCTTTTCGATATGGCCGAATTATGGCTAGGGAGACAAAGCCGCCACTTGCTGCGCAGAGGTGGATTATCTAAAGATTTGTTAAGACGCAGAAAACATAGTTAATTCTCATATAAAAAATTTACCATAACAAAAGCCAAGTCAAAATAGGCCAGCTTTAAGACGGAAGTTTGCTCGAGGAGGTAGATAATGATATTTAGCATGTGGACTAATGGCATACACATTTGAATGGTTAGCACCTGAAATGAAAGCGTTGCCTGCGCGTCGCGGTCTTCGAAATATAAGAAAACAAAACAAAAAACAGTCCGAAAAACTTACTTTCACTAAAGCCCGATGCTTCGACAAGGTTTGACGACTCAGCGCCCACGATTTATCGAGATACTTGTTCACCTGAAATGAAAACTTCAAAAACAAAAGCTAGAGTCTTTAAATGGATTTAATTAAACCGACATACCTTATAACGGAACCAGAACATCAGGATACAGTGCACAGGCGTCAAATACAAAGCATAGGTATGCAAAAGGAGTAAGGGCGGTGTTAGAAAGGTGCTGTACCCAAAGTTCACAGTCCCCACTGGGATCTCGATGTTTTCGCGGACTGTAATGGGATAGATTTCAATATAAAAAGCATAATGCGCTTAAGTTATAATTAGGTTACCCTAATTTACGGATTATTTCACTTACCAGCTATCTGTGTCAATTCCACTCCAGTGACTGAGAGGTTTGGACCAATGATCTAAAAAATTTGCTAGAATTTAGAGGAGCTGTGAAGCCAAGGCTATGGATTTTGCGAGGAATCGACCCCTATTTGGTTTGACCGCGCACGCGACACGAAACGAGCGCTAGCGAGGCGTTTTCTACAACTTTAATGAACCGTTAAACCCACCAAAAATGGAATCCCAATCAAATATGGCGCAACGCAAAGCACAAAAGACCATTTCGGCTCGAACGAGCGGTGATAGAGCACAAAGTAGCGGTAGAAAAAAGACACCGTAATCGCCATTAATCCGTCGGCCAGTAGAACAAACCAAAGAACGTTTAAGAACTGAGCCAATTAGTAAAAACATATCGATTTCTACAAACCTCACACAAACCCGGCACAGCTGAACAAACGCCATATGCGAATACAACAATGCTATCACCGGCTGGCATCCGTCTAAACATCATTCAAGGAAGCGTGACAGTACTCACCTAGGCACCAACAGTACCAAATTGGTGCATATTAGAAAATCGGCAATTAGCGTATTCAGGAAAACGATCCGGCAGGACTTGGCGCAGAAGCCGGGGGCTTTCCACATCGTATAGAGTAGCATTCCCTTGGCCAAGACGGCAAGGAGGTAGATGATATAGTAATATAGTTGAAACCACAGCCAATCGTTCGACATTTTCTACAGAAAATTAATTTGAAAACTTAGATGTCTTGCGAAAAATTAAAAAATAAAAATAAATGCGTTATTAACAAATTGCTTTAATAATTAAAAAACTGGTCTTGATAACAAAATTAATACAACGTTTATATTAAGTATAGATCAAAAAATCAGAGATTTTCGGTAATATTTAAAGCGTAACGTATGAAGTATAGTGAACATATAAATGGGGCCTGACGAACAGCTGAATTATGCCTCAGGCCCAAATAACAATTAACAAATCTGCCACGTACTTAAAAACGCATTTACCGCTCAAGTTGTCAAAATAAAGCAATGAATCGTACGATTTTCCATCACTTATATATCCACAAGACCGGGGCACCCGTTTTTTGAACACAAATTGGCATAGCGCCGGCGTAAGTTGTTTCGCGTGCAAATAGAATTATGGCTTTTCTGCTCGTTATCCAGGACGCTAGGGTCATATGCGCAATTTGCGGCATGATGATTGCGGCCCCTGGGGAGAAGTAACGGGGGGGATGCAAGTATTTTTGGGGGCAGAGAACGAATTGTTTCGGCGGGATGATTATAGGAGCTGTGGAGCCGGAAGCAACGGGATAGGGGGAATTTTTGGGGTTGGCCGGAAAAGGTTTGAGTTACAAAAACAGGACAGAGGAATAGGGACCATAAGGAATAAAGCCAAGATCCGGACAGCAAAATCCCGACAACCAGAATCTCGGCAGCTAAAATCCCGACAGCAAAAACGCCGACAAGCACAATCCCGACAGCAAAATCCCGACAACCACGATCCGACAGCCAAAAGCCCGACGGTTACAAAAAAGGTTCAACGAAATGTTAATTGAATTGCAAACAAAGTTCATTTAAATACCAGAATTTTATTCGCACCGGGAAATATCACGCTTTTAAGAATCACAATGAAGTGGAAAAAACTACAAAAACAATTATCATCGTAATCTATTAATACAGTTTTAAGATACGGTCACTTTGTGTGCAGCGGCTCGTCGGTTCGCCGGCTAGTTGGACGTCGGCAGAGTCTATAAATTAAACATTGATACGCATTCGAAATAACAAATCAAAAACAAGGGCTCAATGCACACCTGATTACCGCTATCCATTGGCTTCTTCTCCGGCCACACAGCACGCTAGGAAAAATTTGGGGAAGAATTTAGACAGGAAATTACATAGTAACGGAAGCCCGGAGGAGCAGAGTGGGAGCGGGGCTTCTTGCAGATGACCTCCTGCGCAAAAGTCTTC
Source organism: Mesorhabditis sp. LJ9110 (assembly GCA_038088335.1). Classification (NCBI taxonomy): domain Eukaryota; kingdom Metazoa; phylum Nematoda; class Chromadorea; order Rhabditida; family Rhabditidae; genus Mesorhabditis; species Mesorhabditis sp. LJ9110. Next base: position 162,279 of record JBBGBA010000096.1, read on the forward strand.
GAGCGGAACGGCGGGCGCGTGGAGGGCCTAAAACGGGAAGATACGCCTCCTCACTCCTAACGTTCAAAGCCAATACCAATGCTATACTACGGTACTCATAAAAAAACGCTAAAACATAAAAACTAAAAAGTAAACACACATCGAGTGAAGGAGGGCCGTGATCCTTGGGTCCACCTCGCGACGTGCACCCGAATTTTTGAGGTGGATGCGAGGACGCACCTAGGAGAAAGAATCATAGAAAAATTACTGTAGAAAAACCTTAAAGACTTCAGACGAAGACTGCGGCTTGTCGCCCATTTTCTATAACGGAAGTTTTTAGACCTCGTTTTGGTTAAAGTTTCCTGCTAGCCGAGATACCAACTTTTGAAGTAAATAATTTTCGAAACGCTTAACCTGCGTTTTGAAAGCTTACGTAATTCCGACACATATAAAAGAAATTGCTAGACAAAGTAAATATACCTCAGAAAAGCAGCGAGAGAATGAATTGGTTTCGGCGCGTAACTTTTCAATCTAACTTCACATTCAAATCTTGCGCATTTTATGCAGGCCGTTTCCGCTCCGGAAATATTTTTGTAAGCAAAGTTCTCTGTTAAAATCAAGGCCATAGATTATAGTTACGATCCACTATCCACAAAAAAAATTAAATTTTGAAATCAATAAAATTAATCTTTCTATGTGATGCAAGGTGTTTTCTTAAACTATTTATTGCAGGGACGATGTATTATGACGCTGACCGAGACGTGACTGTTTTTAATGCTGCTTTTTCGGAACAGCCTTATGACTTGCTTCCGAAAGGGACGAATTATAAATAGCGATATGCAACCCCCGCTGGCAGCGATTAAATGGATCACCTAAAAATGTGAATTAGCAAACTTTTTAACGTTACCATAACAAAAGCAAGATCGAAATAGTCTAGATGCAAAATTTGCATTTGCTCTAGAACGTAGATGACGATGTTGAGCATGTGGACGATGGGGAGGCACATTTGAACGGATAGGACCTGAAATGTTTTTAAAGGGTTTTAAACGAAGGCAGCCAGTTGTAGACTACAAACTACAAAAAGCTTTTTCAAAGTTGGAAGCGATTTTCTAAAGGAATAGTGACAGTAAGAAGGTATACTGGGAAATCGAAATATACTAAAAACCAGAAAAACTACCTGAATCAAAGCACGATGTTTATCAACAAGTTGTCGACTCAATTTCCTCGTTTTATCAAGATATCTTACTATCTAAAATTTTAAAGTTCAATTATTTTTATATCTCTCAACCTCAAAATCATTCTCTTACCTTCCACCGAAAGAACAACATTAATAGACAATAAATCGGGGTTAGATACAACGCATACACATGTAATATTGCCAGTTGAGGCGTCATATAGTTACTGTAGCCGAAATTTACCGTCCCTTCAGGCAGGGCGATACTTTTTTGGCCTAAAAAATATAGTCACTCCTATGAAAAAACTGTACTTGTTAATGCAACCAAATCTGGTCCAGTAAACGTACTCCTTGCACCGATCCACTAAAACCGAAAGTCATAGTAGCATGATGGAATTTTGACTTCACTGGTCCTTTAAACTTACCAAAAAGGGGATGCCGATGAGATACGGTATTATGCATAATGCTAATGCTGCCTTCACTTGAAGTTGAAAGTGATAGAGCACGAAATAACGCCAGAAAAATGATATGGCCATTGCCATTAAGTTATCGGCCAACAAGATAAACCATAAAATATTGAGCAACTTAAAAAAAAGTAAAAACATTGAAGAAATGCAACCGACCTCGCAAAAATTTGGATTTAATGTCGAACATAGACCGTATGAAAATACTACCATATCATCACCAACCGGAAATCGCCTAAATTAGGCTGCTTCCCAAATCAACAAAATTCGCCAACCTTGGGACCAAGAGCACCAGGTTGGTACATATTAAAAAATCAGCTACGATGGTATTTATAAAAATAATACGGCATGGATAGGTACAAAATCCGGGTGATCTCCAGATTGAAAATAAAAGCATTGCGTTGGCGAGCACGGTCAAGATATAGATGATGTAATAATAGAGCTGGAACCACAGCCAGTCGCCCGACATTTCTGCAATTTTTCGATTGATTAAAGAAACAGAAATTATATGAAATGAGTAGAGATTTGGTACTATTTTAGTATATCAAATGACTACTGAAGTAAAAATTGACCTACACCTAACGCGTGGCGCTAACAACCCTGAATGAGTTTCTGAGCGCGACCAAAACAAAAAACAAGGCTTGAGACCATAAGCACCAAACGTAAGAAGTACAATTTTTAAACACAAAGGTCGCGGGGCGGAAAAAAAGGCGGGCGGAAAATCCTATATTCTCTACAAAATGACGTCTGAGAACCTTTGAAACTCGTCCCCGAAAACTACTTTCCGGGGGCCTTAATTTGCTTCTAACAGGAGATCGGGTTGTTCACCAACTCCTGTGAACCCGTATGTGCCATTTACGCGAAAAATATTTGTTACCCGGGTGGTACGGGGAATTTGATTGTTGCGCTAAAAATATTCGGATTATTGCGGAGGTGGGTTACGATCTACTACTAATCACGTGATGCGAACTTGAAAAAGTGTCTCTGAAGGGTATCATTGTAGCTTAAAGTAGCTTCGAAACGGAAATTAAGCTGAATGTATGCAAAACTTCAATAAAATATTATTGTACGATTTCAGTACATTATTTTCCCAAAAATTTACCCGGTATTTCGATGCTTTAATTAAACCCGACCGATTTGAGTAATGACCTCCCATCCATCTATACCTTATTTCCCCAAAATCCCATCATTTCGTGCCCATTTTTCACATTCCACGCGTTTTTCAGACCTGGTTTCGTGGCTTCCGTCGTATGTGTCCGTCTTCTCCACGATTTGAGATTCATTTAGGAGAAGCCGGGACCCCCCTGGATAAGCATTGATTCCCACGACATGACTGCGCCGTGGACGGCCGCCACGCATAGCAAGCGCTCAGACGGTGTTCCATTATGTTCGATTTACATAAAAAACTATGTTTTTATTGTTTTTATTGCTTAAAGGTTCAACTGCACATGCCTATCTTACAAAAAATGTGGTAATCCTTTTAAAAGCTCGTTAAACTCCTGAAAAAGCACCAGACTAAATTTAATTTTATGCCATTTCTACACTGAACGAAAAGCAACTAATCCCGGTCTCTCCCTTTTCCCCCTCTAACCCTGTTTTGTCCTATTCTCCGAAAATTGTAATTAACCGCCGGACACTGATCGGTCATTCCTAAGTTGAATTCCGCTGCCAAAAGAAATATCTGAAAAATGCGCCTCACCACCCCGCTACTGATTCATAAAATATTGAGGTTTTTACTATGCCCGATTTTGAGTTGTGTTTTTAGAAAAATGCACATACGGCGGTTACAACGGCAGCATGATTTTGTGAAAGCGCCGCCGTTACGGTACGTTAAAAACAATGAAACGCTTTTAAAATATGTTTAATTTAGGGATCGTTCGGCCAGTTTACCATCCATCGAATTTGGCAGGAGAAAAGAAAGTGGCGAGCCGCAATTTCCATTCAAGGAGAATATACGTAAGTCCCAACAATTCTTTTGCTTCGAGGCTTTTCTAATGGTTCCTTTTCCCTGACATCCTCACGCCTTCCCTGCTCTTTTAAAACTGTCACGTCTCAACCGACAATTTGTAGACTCTAAAATTAAAACATCCTTTCTATGGCGGCCCCGAATCAAAGTCTCACCTCGCCATCCCTTTTTATGTTGGTCCCTGGAGGTTTTCGAGAAGCGAAACAGAAAGTCGAACGTCTGGATTCGGCATTCTCGGGGCCGAATCCAGAGCCCCTACATTTTCCATGTTGTCCGGATGAGCTGTCACTGCCAGTTCGGGCTCGGAACTTTATTTTACACCTGTCAATTGCCGGAAGTGCGGGGGGTACGATTAGTATTATTTAGTAGAGGATTATCATCGTTTTTTTACGGATTTATACTTATTCCCGAGCGTACGTTTTCATAAAAGCCTTAGAGATCTGGAATAGGCTAGAATCTGGAACAAGTGAGTAACATAAAGTTAAGCCAATCAAATTTACTACCCAAATCCCAAAATCTACTGTTGATTTTTCGCCCCGTTGTCTTCGTTCCTATATGTCGCTCCCCTTTTAATTCCCCCAATTTCCCTATTCCCATTAATCCAATTCCAACCTGCAAGATCTAAATCGAGCCGTCCCGTCTGGCGGCACGCTCGTTTTTTGAGCATCTTGGAAATGGCGGTGTGGTGGGGGAAAGGAGGGTAACGGGGGTCTGATAAATGAGATTTGGGTGTTGGTAGGAGGGGGTGGCCATGTGGAGGAATGGAGTGTCCCATGGGACCCGTTGGCCCATCATACTCGTCTTTTTCCGCTTTCCCACCACACCCCCCGTCCCTTTAAACGGGAGAGATGGGCATAACGGGTCGACACTTTCACGCTCGTCGCGGTTGACGATCGCTGGTTAGAATGTTCTTGGTTTTTGGGGTTTTAAAGGAGTTGGGAAGTCTGTGGTCGCGTAGTTCTGATTTTTTAATTTCTTTAAGACGTGTACATGTGCGCCGCGGGCTCTCTATCTATCCCTCGCTCGCACTCTCTCGCGCTCTCTTTCTCTCGATCTCTCTCTCCCGCTCGCACTCTCTCGCTCTCTCTTTCTCTCGATCTCGCTCTCGCTCGCACTCTCTCGCTCTCTCTTTCTCGCTTTCTCTCTCTCTCTCTCTCTCTCTCTCTCTCTCTCTCTCTCTTCTCTCTCTCTCTCTTGCTCTCTCTCTCTTGCTCTCTATCTCTCTTTCTTTCTCTCTCTTTCTTTCTCTCTTGCACTCTCACCCTCTCTCTTCTTCTCTCTCCCTCTCCCTCCCTCTCCCTCTCTCTCTCAAGCAACTTATCTCTCACTGTCCTCCTTGTCTGTTTATTTGCTTCACCTGTTTTCAATCGGCTCTCTCTGTGTCTAGCTTACCCCCTCTCTGTCGCTCTCCCTTTAAAGAGCCCTCCCTAAGACCAGGTTCCTGGATCTGGCACCCCACTTCCTTCCTGAAAACGACACCTTTTTTGAGCTGCTCGAAACACCAAGTCCGACGCCTCTCCCCTTCCTTTTCATCCATGACCAAACCACGAGCACCGGATACTTGGATGGGTGCGCATATCTACCCTCCCCCCATCCACCTGCCAAAAAGCACCCCCAACAAACTTGTCGCCCCTCCAAAATACCGACATTGCTTTCCAACGAGCACCGTCGTGACGAATCGTCTGGACATATTTTTGGCGGCTCCTCCGCACCGCTTTTCCTTCCCGAATTTGGCCAAAAACCACAAGCGGGGGGAGACGAACCCGAAAAGCTTGGCTCGGTACGCTCGATGTCCCTTGGGGAGGCGCCAGGACGGCATGCAAATTTGATCAAAATGTGTGTTTGTCGCCGGGGCACAACTCACGTTTTTCGATTCTATTTGCGGGACACGTTATGGGGCAGGGGGGAGTTCATAAACCGGGCTGGGTTATGTTCTTGTGTTAAGCAATTTCTTTTTTATATTGATATTTAAGGGATTAGCAAGGCCAATCCATAACCGAAATCAGATAAGTCTAGGTGTTAAAATTTTGCTTTATCATTCAACCTTAGCTACGCTTTAGGCTTTTTAAATTGTATAATGATATATTTCCAATGTTTTAGCGCATGGAACGAATTAACTTACTTAAATCTCAATACTTAATTTACTATAAATCCCTAAGATTCTCTTCCGCCTCTGTATTTACAACTTTTGGTCTCAAAAATTTAAATTTTTGGGACTAAATCTTCAGTTTTTCCTGAGCTCTTCATCATTTTAACAACCGGTTAATGAAATTTGCAATTAATGTAAATTACCACACCGATTTCTCAACAGAGAGGAAATTTTTAATTTTCAAGGTTTGCCTAGCTTTCATATCCCTTTAAATGACGTGCCCAAACCTACCATACCCCCCGAAAATGTTCCCTTCGCTGATCGTTGTTCCCCTAAAATCCCTTTCTCTTCAATTCCACCCCCATTCTCCGATTTTATGATCTGGACCAAAGGTTACTCCCCCCGTACCTATTTTGAAGCCACCTTCCCCCAAAAATACACAGCACCATTTGGCGGCTTAGTCCAAATTTATTGTCGGGTAGGGATGGGCATGTTTTGGGTCGTCCTCCCGCTACCATGAGCCCAGTAAGCCTTTTTGAAAGCGAGGAAGGGGGGGTGGGGTAGAGTCTTTTATGAGGCCGCCCAGGAGGGATATAAAGTGCGCTCTCGTGGTGGTGGGGGCAAGTGTTCTTAAAGGAAATATTTTGCGTTGGTTCTACTTTCTGAAATTGGCGTTGGGGCCTTCGAACTCTGAAGCCTATTGTTTAGATGGCCGGAGGGGGTGGGGGATGTTTGTCCGGTTCTTAAGGTGGTGGGAGTCATATGTAAGGCCAAGTTTGCGTCATGTCTCCTTTAGTTTTTGGGCGCTAAAATTTTGCTTAGAACCTTATTATTTTTATTTCAGGTATTTTAGCTTGTCATTAATGCTTGAAAAAGGCTTCCGGTTAAAGTGGCCAGGACACAAAGTCTATTTTCCAGGATTTTTTTTAGAAAGTACGCAAATTTGTAGGTTCTCTAGCATCAATCCACAACAAAAAAAATTTTACGTAAATTTGGGTTTTACTGGCCTCAAACTCCTTCTAAATGTCCGCAAATTCAAGCTCAATTTCCCAGGCCATTTATCTCATCCTCATCTCAACCCCTCCGCCAATCAAGCCAACGTTTCCCGCCCGGCTTTTCAATTCCCCCCCACGCTATTACCCTTTTCAATGCATAAAATTTGCTCCTTTTCATTTGGACAATTGGCTTAAAATCCCGATTTCTCTAAATTTATAGAGTTTTAAAATAAACGTTAAATAATTTTATATTGGATAAAACCTTATAATTTTCAGCAAAAATGATGACCGCCGCCAGAGCCGCCGGCTTCCGCTACAAAAAGCGGGAGATCGCCAAAACGCAAGCGCAAGCAAAAACTGTAAGTGAAAGAATAAAATTTATAAAATTATATGACGCTAGCTGATCCCTGCCTTTCAAAGTAATTTATGGAATGTCTCAATCCCCAGACACATTTATCAAAATCACGACCGCCGGATGCCCTAAGGCAACAACTTTTCGCCTCCCCCAAAATGATCTACGACCGATTTTTGGCCTCTAAAATCCCGAATAAATCCAAAATTTATTTCGCTTGCACCAACATTTCGTAAAAACAAAATAGGGGAATGCGTAACAAATCGCTTAACCGTCGCCAACCCGGAGGGCGGGCATGCGTGAATTGTTTATATTTTCAGCGGAAACGGGCCAATTCGGTGCTGACGCTCAACAACGGCACCCACATCACCGGATCCCGGGATTCACCGTCGTCGAGGTCTGGCCTCTCATTTTGGGGATTGCTATACTATAGACTACAAATTATCTTGTCTAAAGATTATCTCTATAAGTAAAAATGTCGGTACATTCAATCTATATGCGAAGGACGAGGAATTATTATCGGAAGAGGTTTGTTAAGATAGCCTTTAATGGTTTTGTCTCGAAATTTCGTTAAAAAACTTTAGATTCCTTATAGTAGGTGCCAAAGATTAACAAAGTTTAGCGAAGATATCATTTTAATTCTAAAAAACCCTGATTTTTAGGATTTCGATAAAGTTTGATATTTTCTCTGCATTAAAGGGGCAAGGGAGTGCGAAAATCCACTCTTTTATCGGCTGGGTCTCGACCCCGTTTGTTTTTAAATTTTTTACTCTAATTTCACGCCTCTAAAGCAGTGTTTTGGCACTTTGCCGAGTTGTCGAGGCCCAGTCGATAAAGGGGTCTATTTTCACCCTTCCTGGCCCCTTTAAACACCAATTGAAGTCACCCCGATTTCAGCATGTGCTCCTCAGCCGCCTCGCTATGCCAACATTCGCTGGCCGTCCCCGAGGGCCCCATCAGGAAACGCTCGGGATCGGTGCCCGCCCTAAAACTCCTCACACTTGTCAGTTTTCGCGAGTTTTATGATGTTTCCCGAGATACCAGACGAATCAAAAAACCCACATAGACAAAAAATAGAGATCTAGGTCTTTTACGAGAGATCGTAGGGATGGGGCTTGAGTTCTAGAAACAACAAATGACGCTTAAAAGAGGCTAAAAGAACTTTTGAGCTGACTTTAGCTTTCAAAACCGTTGTCCTATGCCCAGGTATGTCAAAGATGTTATTTTGAAATGTAGTTATCTGTAAGGAGGGGGATGTTGTTGTTCGGTGGCTTCTCGCCCTCCACGTGTGTCCCCAAGGATTTCCTTTTCCACCTGATCCATTCATCTATCCAAAACCAGAAGGCTTTTCGGAAGCGAGGAGGAGGGCAGGGCTTTCCTGGAATAGCGCCGTGTCCAGCATATATCTCCTGAACGTTGGCGCGTCTTTTTTATGGGTGGTTCGGTTTCTCGAAGGCAAGAAGGGGATCGGGAGATATCGTGGTTCGGGAGGATGAAAAATATTATGAGATCGAGGGAAAAGAGTTCGAAAATTGAATAATAGGCATAGGAAAATCATTTTCAGAAATATCTTAAGTTAATTCATGAATTAGCGTGGAAAATTGATGCTCCAAATAACTCATATAACCCTTAACTTGCAGGCAACCGCTTGGAATCTAAAAACCGAACACGTACGTGCCTTAAAAGCCACCTGGGCCCGTCTCTGCGAACCACCCAGAAGTAACTGCAAAGGTATCGTAGCCCTCATCGAACGCGTCTGGGAGAAGCTGGATAGTGTAAGTCCTAAACGACGTTTCAAGAGCTATAACTACCTGTTTCAGAAAGACAAAGCTATCAAGGAAATCTTCTACAAAGCTGCCTTCGTCGATTCAATGGCCGATCGCTGTGAGCGGCGCACAAGTAATGGTCGCTCGGTATGTGATGTTGTTTGTAGTCCTTTAATTCCTTTGTTTTTAATATATCCATTTTCATCTTAAGTTGCTTTGCCTTTACTATCGCGTATTCGTTGCAGGACAGCATTGGGAAGGGTCGAATGAGGGTAACGCATTTTGCTTCCATTATTCCTTCCCTTTCTTAGCATGTAGTTTAGAGTCGAGGCAGAGCGTTAGAGAGCGAGATATTTTTAATATTTAGCCCAACAGCTAGACTAACTCGGTTTGGTGTGTAGTTTGTTTGTGGATTTGTAGAATTTCTATGTTGTAGATTGCTACACTCCGTGATCATACGCACTTCTTCGTCTCGTTGGTTTCGCAGACGGTCGCACAACTCGAGCATGATCCCCAGATGATATTTGAGCATATTGATAAGATTGGTGAGCTCATCTTTTTGTAATTATGTAACTTGGAAAATTTAGGGCGCAGACATGCATATTTGAAGCAGTACGGCTTTATGAACAAGCATTGGGAGAAGATTGGGGAATATTTTATCGACATCGTCGTGATACAGGTATTTCAGGGGCAATGAAAATGACGGAAATTGTTAGGAAATGTCGGTAATTATGCAAATTAATGGTTTAGGACTGTGTCCGCGGATTCCCGGATGCTTGTCGTGCCTGGACGCTGATGATTGCCGCACTAATAGATCGACTTCGAGCAGCGCCAAGGCGCGGAAGTCAAGCTTCTGCCATTCCGTCGACGAATACCAGGTATGTAAATTCAAGAAGTTAATGTCTGCAATTTAAAAAGTAAACCTAAAACGATTATTTAGTGCATGTAATTCGACGAATGTTTCCCCGATGAGCAGCCATTTACGCATCTATGGCTCTGGAATTATTCAGAATGGATCGCCAGATGGGGTAGGTCTTTATTTTCTTTTCTGTAAATTTATTTGTATCGATTTTTATGATAAAAATAATTTTCAGGACCACCGTTGCCCGCCTGGTCTTTCCCCCCGCAATTCTTGCATCGAATTGAAAGACGTAGAAAAAGCTCTCAATGAAGTGGCTGCCGGATCTTCTTCCCCGGCACTAGCCTAAACCCCTCTTTCATTCTAATTCATCCTTCAATTCTTTTCTTGAAAAATGGTAGAATACGGTAGCTGTCATTTCCCAAACAATTCTTACCTCTTCCTATTCATCACCAAATTTCGAAACTTGTTCCTTGAACGTTGTCCTTCCTTTCCTCTCCATTACTTCATAGTGCCTGTAACTTCGCTTTCGGTCATATACCATTTTTCAGCATAAATTGTGAAAGTATCAATCTACAGTACACCCCAACGCATTATAATATCAACTTTACATCGCCCCCTCACTGGCCGCTTCCATTGTGTCGATTTGCTAAAATGTTTGCGATGGTTTGAACGGAACGGGGCGGAATGTGCGCATTTACGACCGAATGCATAGTGGCCTGCTTTCTCCCTCCATCTATAACCAGAAATTATCCATAACCAAAAGCTTCACACTATTCCGTTTTGCTACAAAAAGCGGTAAATCTGATGCTTTTCCGGTTGCAGAGGTTGTGCGGCAGAATTTTTGATCAGTAAGTCATTTCTTAAAAGTTTTTTCAGCTTCTGAAGACTGAAACGCACATGGAAGCAATATATAATCGTAAAAAAATGTGGGAATTAAATACGCAGGATGTAAAGAAGAAGATACATGTCGAATGAAACCGAAAGCTCCATCAAACTAGGAAATCTAGGCAAAATAGCCAAAATAATCACTTTCTAAACATTGCCGGGATCTAACAATTGCATATATCAACTATTTAGGCAAAAAGCAAAACATTTAGCCGCATTAAGCGTTGAACCAAGCCGACCTTCTGGTCATTGGAATTCGGTTCAAACGCCTAGCCCACTTGGCCATGCGACGCTGGGAACAGGGGACAGGGGGAGAGCCCTTTCCCCATCCCCATTGATCGGGGGTGATCGATAAATGGTGCGCGCGCTGCTAGTTTTGCCGATCAATAAAACTCATAATTCCAAATAAAATATACACTAACAATGTCCAAATTACTACAAAGAATGTACAACTATTTAGCTACTGCCACATCGTCATCGGTTACCCATGGTGGACGCTTATATTAACTTTGAGCTTTTCGACGATGTTTTCCTTCCTTGGCATTTACTATCACCACAAAGCTTTTAATTTAGAGCCTGGGGAGGTCAGTTTCAACTTAAATTAAAAAACTTTTCATTCTTTTTAGGGCTTCGAAACTAGAGGCACGGAATTGGCAGGTCAACGGTTGGCCTTGGATCAGATTGAAGCTCATATCACTTCTCCATCTGGATATTTCTTTGATATGAGGAAAAAACGGGAAATAATAGAGAATACAACGGCCGAGGAACCATTGTATGTTGCTTTCATTTTTGATTAAAATATCTAGAGAGGAGAGCACCTACGATTATAATGACTATGGAAAGGGAGCAGAAGCCGTGGAAGAAGATTTGAATGTAGGTTTTATTCTACCAAGTGCAATTCTTTTTAGGATGTCTGTGTACAGTATTATGCCATTGGTGAGGGCATACCATATTTGACCATTGATCCAATGGCGAAATTGATTTTTGAAGTGTCTTCTATTGAGGAGGTTGCTGCCAGCCAAAATTCATTTTTTTCCAGCTTTTTCTTCTCAAAAACATGAAGCAGCTTTGCCTTATCGATGATATTATCGAAGAAGCACTAAAAAATCACAAGATACCTTCAATTTATGTGCATGAAAAGGTATAAAAAAATTCAGAATGGTAAAAACCGTTAAAGATTCGCCATTCAATGAACCTCCCAAATTATGCTCTTTGTTTTGACACAAAAACGGTGAATACTTGCGATCAACTATCGGAAGAGAAGTAAGTAAATGCATAAAAAAGTATTAAATTGATCTCTTTACAGCGTCCAAGATCTGAAGAAGCGAATTCTCAACTGTTATCACAATAAAAGCGACCCAAATTGTGATTTCAAGCTGTATAGGCAGATTTTTACTTATATATTAAAGGATGGACCATTGAAAGGAAGGCCTTATTACGTCGCAGCCATATTACCGGTTTGTAAATTTACCTTTATTAGAATTATTTGTACTAATTTAGCTGAATGTCTACAAGACCGGCGAAAATGCGGAAAAATTCTATGAAACATTACTTGAAAAGCTAGAAGTCAATTTCACCGGGGCAATCACTTTGAAAGGAGCTTACTTTGAGCAAAAAGTAAGACAAATTTTAATTCAAAAATTATGTCGGCTGTTTTAGCTAACTCTTTTTCGAAAATCCATCCTTCCTGATGTTCTTCTTGGCGGCGTTTCGTTGCTATTAGTATTGATCTGTTTCCTGCTCTACTCCAGATCCTTCCTATTTACGGGAGTTATCCTGGCTACGGTATTGCTCTCCCTAACAACTGCATACGCCATTTATACAGTAAGAAATACACTTTACATGTAACCAAGCACTTTTTTTAGTTAATTCTGGGGCTAAAATTCTTCCCATTTGTTAACCTACTTACATTGGTGCTGATGGTATCGATCGGAGCTGATGATGCGTTTTTGCTGCTGGTATATCTGCGTGAAGAAAAGCGGCTTCGCAAACCCGGGAGTCAGCACTTTATTTTAACATCATCAAATTCATCGCTCGAAAAACCAGTACGCATTATGGATACCTTACCATCAATGCTCTTAGATGATCTCGAGAACTGAACTTCTTCGTGCCAGTCTACCTCATTCCTTAATTTCAATGTTTGTCACAAGCTCGACGACTTGTATTGCTTTCATCTCGAATTTGTCGAGTCCTGTTATTGTTGTAAGGTAAGTTTCATCCTGTCACTTCGTCTTTAACAATATTACAGATGCTTTGGAATTTACGCTACCCTGACAATTGCTATTAACTACATATTAGTAGTTCTCCTACTCCCCGCAGCCATGTCATTAACCCAATGTGGCCCAAGAAATCGATATTCTAATCAATTGAAGCGATTTTTGTTTAAGAAAACGGATGGTTTCTATGAGAAGGCTGCGTCGCGAGTATCGGCCTGGATTTTTAAGTTGAGGTATGTAGAAAAAATTAACTAATTGTAAATTTTTTAGATATCTCGGTCTTTTTGTAACAATTATAACAGCTTTCATTTCGCTATTCGCTCTTCTCATTCACCCAGGCATACAACTCCCGGAAAGTAATCCAATGCAGGTACGATGTTTAGACTTTTCGCGGTTTTTTAAAGGTTTTTCGATATGCACGTTTATATTAAAAGATGATTTTGATGATTTACAGTATCTACGTTCATCCCATCCTTACGAATGGTTCGACGACCACCGCCCATACTTTCGCTTTGAGGAAAATCGCAATCTTCGTCATACTATAAACTACGTTCGTGGGATCAACCCAAATCGGTGAGTTTCCTGGCACCATCTCTTTAAAATCGGATCTAATTCGAGCGACTCGAGTGCCCTAAATCCATTCGATGAGGGAGTTTTCTCTTTTTCCGGTGTAAACCTGACAACGGTGGAAAAAGTGGAGGAGTTACAGGTATATCATCGAACGCTCTGTAATTTTTTATGGTTTTGATCTCTCTAACATTAGTTATTGCAACATTTCGTTAAGCACTCCGCTCATCTTCTTCGTGATTTAAACCCAGACTTTGCCGATAAAACCATGTGGATCGACGAGTTTTTGGAATATCTTGGCAAGAATGCCTGCGAGGATGAGGCTGAGGAGAATGCGTGCTGCACAAATACGGTAGATTACTACGGTCGAATAATAAATCGTTGATTTTTAAGACAATTGATGAGGGCTGTTTTCTAAAATACGCCAAGCGAAGTTTTTGCCAGGAATTCCCGCTGCCATTCCGATATGGGCCAGCTGATTGCCCGCTGTTTGATAAGGAGAAGAAATTGGTAAATTTGCAAGAATAAATGATATTAAAAATTAAAATAAAGTCAGTATAAAACATTTTTAGCAAGCCTACTTCATCTCGGTTCCAAGTCAAGAGCGGCTCTCACTAGCATATTCAAAGACGAAGGCCTTATTTAAGGAATTGCATACAGTGGAAGATGGGATAAGGGCCAAAAGTGGAGGTATTACATTCAGGAAAATCTATATAATTTGTAGGGGATGTTTACCTACTTCTATCAGAATCTCACGTCACAAAAATGTACGATTTGCTGTCTAAGTTACTTACCTCGACGCTTGGATCGGTTTTGATCTCGGTGGCAGGTCGGAATTTTATAAGTCTACGGCTAAAAATTAGTTTTAAAGCGGGTGTGCTACTAATACTAAAATTTAACGATTTTAGTATCACTTATTGTAATCATCGCCTGCACATGGGATCTATGCATCTCCTTGCTCAGTATTACAGCTATCGGATCCGTCATCCTAAACACATTGGCGGCCGTTATTTGGATGGGTATTTTTGCTATTTCTAGATTATCGATATCTATTTTTAGGTTGGCGTATCAACGTCGTGGAAGCGACAATTACAGTACTCTCGATCGGGCTCTCATTTGATTATACGTTACATTATGCTGTAGCCCATCGCCATGCCCATGATCCATGCATAGAGCTGAGGATACGGTAGGTGATCGGTGATTTAGGCATTTACGTTTTTCAGGTCCTGCAACAACTCAGCCGGCCGAGCTGTATTGGCTGGGGCTGTCACTTCAATTCTAGCGGGTCTTCCAATGCTATTTGCACGCACAAATGCGTTCTATCAGATTGGGTGTTTTATGATTGTTATCAGCTTGGTATAAACTTTATATCGATATAATTTATGGTTTTTGCTAATTTTCAGCTGTCCTTGGTCACTGGTGCATTTTTGTTTCCATCTTTGCTCGCTGTTTGCCTGGATTTGAGGTGTTGGCGACGGAAGAATGTGAAAATTGAAGTTTATTAACTTGTGGAGCCTTTTTGATAAATTGTAAGGTATATACTTGCTAAAAATATGAACACTATCAATATAGAAAAAATCAAAGCCATGTAACATAATCCTAATAATAAATATCGGCTAGCCTCCAAATTCCTGCGCCTATTTTTAGGGGTGGCCTTATCGAATTCCCTGAATTCCAGCCCTTTTTTTAGCTGCCGCTCGCCAGATTTTGCTGTCTGCTCCGCTTTTTGCTTTTCTTTGTTTAAAGAAACAATGATCTCCCCTTATCACATGGCCAATAATTGATCCCCCCGGCAGGGCGGGTGCGTGCAACTTCCCCCGAAAGAATTACAGCTGTCCTGGCCAGGGCTTTTTCTGTGACCTTGGATTCAGTGATTGTACTAAATTACAGGATGTCTACACGGAAACAATTCAAATTTTTATCAGCGAAACGAACTTTTTGAAAACCTTGTTTACGCGACTTTTTGAAGCCAAATAACGTAAAATCATCGAGTTCTGCTTATCTATTTCTCTGTTTATTCTTGTTTACTGGACAAATTAGCATGCTGATTTTGGGAAATGTACATTTCTAGTCTTCTATTTCCAGGTGGAGACCAGTCCTCTTCATTTTTGCTTAACATCGCGATGCTAAAATCTTTAAATCTTTACTCTTTAAAAAACTCCAGATCTTTCTTTGTTAATTTTACAGCATTTGCTTCAAAACGGTATCAGAATCATAACACATCGCGGCTAAAAATTTGAATACGATCTAATAGAAGACCTATGCCAAGACCGTTTTTTATAGGACGGATTGTATATTCCCACTTTGAAATTACCGTAGTCATCGTGTTGTCCGTTGTAGTTGCGACCCTCCAATATCTGGTGGGTTGTGGCCGATAAATATGGCCGGGGCCACCGGGGGATCGCGGGGAAACCTTTTTCCGTGTTTCCGGCTTTATCCGACCCTCATCTAAATCCGTTGCTAAGCCACTCAACCAGATTCCGATCCATTCACTTACGTTACTTCACTACTTACATTTTATGAGTTGGCTGGTGTTGGGGGATTTTCGAATTGGTACTCTGTAGGGAGGAATTTAATTGAGTTCGATTTTGTGAAATTTAATCATTTTAAGGGTTTTTAGCGTGTGCTTCACGACGATTCGTTCTAAGGAAAAATTCTATTCTCTCCGCTTCTCTGTATTGGTGCTTCTTTCTCAGTATCCTTCGCTCCCTCACTCTCTCGCTCTCTCGCTCTCTCTCTCTCTCTCTCTCTCTCTCTCTCTCCTCTGTCTCTTTCCCTGCATCTCTCTCACTCTCTCACTTTCTATTTCTCTATATCTCTCTCCCTTCCACCCGATTCCAAACCTGTCCATCCAAAAGTAAAAGTTGCAACCAACCGATCCCTTTTTTGGGAGTTTCCAATGTTGCCCTCCCTCCCTCCCCTCCAGCCGTCGGGTCATCTGACCCTATGCCCCAGGGTGAGCCCTTCCAAATGTCGTCTCGTCCAGCAGTCAACGGCTTTTCAAAGAGAGAGCCGGGTAGAGCTCTTTTTTTAGTTGAAGAGCTGGGGGGAGGGGGTGGAGGCTAAGGGGTGTCTCTCCCCCTTCCAGAGGGGATAAATGTCGCATTTTCGGTTGGCCCTAGAGGGCCCTAATTCGGGGTCGCCCCTATCCCGCCCGCATCCTGTCACACACTCGCCATTGCCCTTTCCAATCTTTAGTAGCTTACTAGATATGCCCTATTGCGACGTGGTACTATGGGGGGGGGGGCAAAACAAACCAAACTACGGCCCTCGTTTCTATCGAATTCGTGTAAAATTTTGGTACTGGACTGTTAACGGGGGGATTTTAGCAGGGGGCAAAATAAGATTTGTTTCTACGTGTATACCATCCGTTTACCAATAAATCGCGCATTTTTATGATGTTCATAGTTTTTGGTTGCTAGAGGCTTACAAAATTCGCCAATTTTGCCCTTTTTGATCATTTCCATGCCTTTTCTACCAAAAAGTCAAAACATTTCGAAAATTTGTATCTAAAAACTGTATAAAATGCAATAAAAATGTTTAGATTGTCTCTAGAATCTTACAGAATTACTGGGAAAAATTAGGGTGCCCTGTTAACCCCCCGCGCTAACAGCCCAGCACCAAAATTTTACCAGCTGTTTAGACCTATAAAAACTCTGTCTATGAAAATTTTCAAGCAAAAATATTGTAAAGTAAACGTAATTTCTACAAACTGGGCTAAAAACCTGATTTCATGCGATATTGCTACTGGTGTTGTCTACCCGTTCCTCCTATTAGCCATCGTGTGTGGGCCACCCCCATTCCTTCTCTTCACAAGTCCCATTTCCTTGGTCTCAAACCGCCGACTCATCAATTCCATTCCCTTCCTTCCTTCCTTTTTTCCTTCCTGCTATCTATTTCCTATATATAGCCACCCCTCCAGGTAATGTTCCTCTTTCTCCCCCATTACCCTCCTCGTCCTCCCCTCCAATCGTCATTTCTCTTCCTCCCTTCGGCCCCTGCAGATAATTCGTCATTTTCAGCCCTCATCTAAACCACTACCCGCCCGTAGATTCGTCAATTTCGACCATGGGGTGAACGAGATGAAAAGCACCGGGCTGGGTTTTGCTACCACCTGCTGGTGGTCGGGGGTTATTTAAGGAACAAGGGGGAAAGTCTTGTATACTTTGGTTGAAGGGGTTCTCAGGTGGGAAAATAATAGGAGGGGGAGGGCAGATATGAAAACCATGGTGTGTGTGATATATAGTTATGAATAAGAGGCGGAAATTCTGGGAAATTAATCTTTGTTGGTTACGCATTCATTAAACTACGCTTATGGTACTTTTTTTCTAAGTGAACACGTCAAAAGGATACTTTTTGTAAGAGTTAATCCTCACAGTTTTTGATATTTTCGCTTATTTTGTCGGGATTTTCGCAACACGATTCGATAGGGCGTCGAAAAATATACTAAGAGTTTTAATTTTAGCCTAAAGTAATGTAAAACAAAAAGTGATAGCCAAAACCTTCCGGCTGGGGGGAAGTAAAATTCGGATATATCGTGAGAATCGTCATAATCCATCACATAAGTTAAGTGTCCTGTCGATATGTCCAGATTTCCTTTTTAAAGTTTTTTTCCTTTTGCCAAACACGCAATGAATTACCCCCAGAAATCAAATAAAAAGCGAAAGCTAGCGGAACAAGCGAAAAAACAATCTTTCCAGCCACAATATTCCCTGGGTCAAGCTGCGGCCCCCTCCCATCCCAAAATAGCCACCAGCTCCCCTTTTGGCCATCCACTTTTTTTGCGCTGACGCTTCTTCCCGCCAGTGGCCGGTGTGTAGGTATTCGTTTGGCCATTGTGTGCCCAACGGTGTCCGATGTGCATTCTGTTCAAATATAGCAGTTCGATCAGCTCCAATTCCCTATTCTGGGTGTTGCTTTTTAGCAACCGGGAGTTGCTGGTTTTGGATTTGCAAGTTGCTCTTTAGAGACGTGGACTTTGAAGTCGGAAACTACAGTAATTTTGGTACATGTGAGATAACGGGGGGAGGGGGTAAACTGACCACGTCGTCTCCAATATAAATATCCTACTATATATAAAAAAAATAGTGTTTGTGTGTGTGTGTCTGTGCCACTTTGCATGCAACTTCCGTCATTCTGTCCAGAGGATAACTCAAGAGGAGAAGGGTCTTAGGCTACGTACGATACGGGATTAGGTGCGTAATTGCTCTGAGATGACTGCACGCATATCAGATTTATCAAAATTGCCTATTTTCGACATTAAAATTAAGTTTTTGTTGAAAGATCGGCGATCCTCTTTGTTAGGAAAAATTAGCATACGGCGGAAGTTCCGGTAGCCTAATAATGGGCTAGAGAGTGCGATTTTCATTTTTGTTATCGGAAATCCAAGAATTATGCAAAGTGAAGTAGATCATGAGATCAGACGAGGCCAGGGTTGAAAAGTCGCGAAGCGGCTTTTCAACCCTGGTATCAAGTAAAAGAAAAGCTCTTAGTAGATCTTTCGGATTGACCTGGCTTTTCAAAATATTGGAAATATTTTTAACTTATATTTTTGCAAGCTATATTTACTTTTTCCATACCTCTCCTCCGCCCGGAAATCTGAAGTGTGCCGTAATTTTAAAGGAGCGGCGAAGCTAACCTCAACTTGCCGATCCCTTTAATCGCTTACCTAGTTCTCGACCCTGAGCCCGTATTGGAATTGTGCGTCTCTCTCTCTATCGCTCTCTCCATCAATCTCATCTATCTCATCTGCACCAATCCACTGCGAATCTCTCCCTCTGCTCTCTTTCTTTTGCATCTCTCACTCTCCACTCTCCATATCCCCCTCACTAGCCCGAGCTCAACCCCTCCCCTTCCCCCTAGGGGGAGGAGGGTGCAGTGTTGAGGGCCCGCCGAGGGCCCACCTCTCTCGGATCGATTTGGCCCTGGTCTCCCTCTCTTCTTCCCCCCATCTCTCTCTATCTCTACCTCCCCCTCCTCCCAATTCTCCGTCTCTGCCCTCTCCCCTTTAACACTGATCTCTGATCGTCGTCTCGCCTTCAGAATACCCGATTTGTCGCTTCTTGCCCCCCTTCCAGAGAGGGGTCCCGCCACGACGAGACTCAGCAGCCCTCCCTTCTTCTTTTGGATCCTGGCTTGGGCCAGCAGAAAAAGTTGGGGGGCCCCCCAATTATCCACCTTCCCCCTCCCCTCTTTTTTCCGTCTTTCCTTTACTTCGTCGGAATGTTCCACCCCCATACTTGACAGCTCTCCACACAACACACCTTTCGACGTCGATTTTTTTCGGCAATTCTTTTCAGTAACATTTTGTTCTGTTGTGATTCATAACAGGGGGTGCTCTGAATCACCTCGTTAGTTTATGGTTTTTCAAGGGTTTGTTAGAAATAAAAATATTTGAGGTAGTCTAAGTATCGGTCGGTTACAATTATAGATCCTGCTACGTCTAGTATTATTGAACGAGTTAAATAAATATGATTTTGTTATGTAAATATGCTGAAATGTTGTGTAAACACTGGTTTTATTGAAATTAGAGATTCGGAGTCGTCTAAGCTATATACACTGCAAACTAAAATCGGTTTCTGGCTCTTTGAAATTAGCCTATAATTGTTATTGATAGAAAGATACTATATATCGGTTCTTAGTATTTTTCTAGGTTATAAAGGTATTAGATTTCTTGGGTTTCCATTAAGTGACTTCACTGAAGCGAGAATTTTGTTTATAGTCGTCTTGTCAGTTTTTCTTTTCAAAAGTTAGTGTTTTTTTCAACAGATGCTGTTTTAATGCCAGAACGCTACAATATGTAAAGTTTTAAAGGTTTTTCTAGCTGTTAAAAACATCGAAAAACGTTCAATTCCGATTCGACTACCGCAATCGGGTCTAAGAATTGCTTTTAGCAACAAATCGATCGAGGTCCTTTGTAATTTTTAGTTTTGTGTATAAGTTGTAGCTTTTGACTAATAGACATTTACTATATATAAGTTTGTTAATCATTTTCTAGCTTTTAAAACAATTTGCATATCTCAAATCTCCACATGAAAACTTCCATGAAGCGACAATTATGCTTCGGGCTGTTTTTGTGGGTTTTTATTTTTAGGGTAAGACTTTACTTTATCCCCACAGCCGAAGGATCTCAAAGTTTTTGGTATTTTGGCTTCTTTTGTCGGGATTTTTGCAAAGCCATTCGATAGAGCGTCGAAAAATATACCAAGGTATTTAATTTGAACCTACAATAATATAAAATAAAAAAGTTATATCCAAAACCCTCCGGCTGGAGGGGGGGGTAAAGTAAAGTGTAGTCTTTTTTAGTGACTAGATTATAACGCTTTAATGACAGAGACATGTCGTATATAATTTCTGTAACGTTTTTCTAACTTTCAAAAATCCTCGAATTCCCACCCGGCTACTCCCCACACAACCAGTCCATTTGTCCAAAAGTCGGGCGTGGCCCCCGAAAAAACGTGACAAGCCACCAGCGTCGGCCGGCTGTCAAGCTGCCAGCCTGGGAGGGGGAACATGCCCTGGGGCAACATTTTGATACGACCAGCCGGGTTGAAAGCTGCCCAAGCAAAAAGGGAAAAAGCCTAGAGGCCCGGCTGGGCCCTCCCCGAGGCCCGGCTGGCCGCCACGCCACTGGCCCGCACCCCGAATACGAGGCAACCGAAAGGGACCCCAGTGTAATGCCCTCAACACTCTTTTTCTCTATCTCTGTCTTGTTATCTCTCTCCCTCTCTCTCCCTCTCTCTCTCTTATTTCTATCGCTCGTTGGGTTGGATCTCGGGCTGGGGCTACCTTTGCTATCCGTACACCCAATTAGCAGATTTATTTACGCTCGCTTGGGTTAGAATCGTTTAATGGTTTTTCAAGAGAAATTTACGCACCTAATTTTTTATATAGTAATGGCTTGCGAACGCTCGTGAATTATTTTTCTTGTTAATTAGTTTAGCGCTTTTGCTTGATACGTTTTTTCAGATTTATTCACACCCCCTTGGGTTTGGAGATTAGGATGTTTGATGAGCTTGTAGAGATATTTTCACAACTAGTTTTTGTTTAGGATACGATTAGATTGTCTAATTCTCAAATTCTTTAGCCTCATGGTGCCTTTAACACCTTGAAAACGCGCTAATTTCCCGAGGTTTTGCCTGGTACGCCAATTATCAGAATTATTTGCTCCACCCCCCCGTCTGGATGGCTCAATTGGCCTGCATGGAAAATCAGCATACCGACTTTCCGTTTATAAGAATAATTTGTAGTGGTTTTTAAAGGAACAGACAATTTAAAATTCTGGATTTTTGTGGCTGTATATTCTGTTGTGGATTTACGTAGCACGAAATGCACGTATCCTTCGTTACATAGCGTAATCGATCAAAATCGCTCCAAGACTACTGGCTACGACTGACGAGCGCGCTGCATGTCGCTGCCACAACACGAATTTCGTTGAATTGCAAAAATCCATGGCCATGCCTTGCCGATCCCTTTAACCTTTTACGTGAGGAACCTAACACATTATGGTATGAATTAAACTTATGGAATAGGCGCGTATCTGCTTGTTCCAAGGTATCTTTAAACCCTCCAAGACCTGTTAAATTTTTCAACCCTTTTTTCTAAAATTTTCCCCCGACAGATGGCCGACACTTTTTACAACCCACCCCATAAACATTTCCCTGCCCTGCCCGGGACCTTTCCATACCTCCCATCCCCTAATTGCATGCAACTCTTCCCCCCTATCTGCACATCGACAACGTTGACACAATTGGCTTTGTTATAAAAAATCCCCGTGCACCCATTAACCCTAGCATACTGTTGTCCCCCTTTACATACAACATTCACAGATTGCCGCCCTTATCCCCAATCAACCCCAGCACTACGGTAACAAATCTTCGGTCTCATATAAAGCTCCTCCCTCCCTCATCCTAAGGTCTACGGTGTCCATAGCTTTCCAACGTACTATTGCCCCCCTGCCGTGTGAGTACAATTTTGTTGCCACCAAGCCGAACGTTTGCATTTTGGCTTTAATTAAGGGCTGAACGGAATGTTGCGATTTTGAGGGTAGGTTTAATGGGATCGGATTCATTTAAAGGGACTTTGCAGTTGGTAGAAAAGTTTTCTTGTGGATTTCGGTATTTTTAGAGAATTGGAGTAGTTTTTGGGCAGTTTATAAGTGTTTTATCAGCGTACAGGGCTGGAAAAGTCAAGGTCTAGCTGTTTATTATCAAATTTTGCCCAGTTTATAATATTATTATAATGGTTCTAATTATCATCTAAGCATTTCTTTATAGTTCTAGATTGTATAGTTTTTAAAATTATCCTAAACTTTTTAGTTTCTTTAAAATTCCTTTTTAGCCTCTTTAAAACTAGGGCAGGCAGACTCGAGAATGGCATTATTTCCTCTGTTTACTAATTTTTAAAAAAAATGTATTGTAAATGCAAATATCTACTTCAAATTTTGCCATTTTCAAAACTCCTAAACCTTCTTACGCACTTTAAAAGAGCCCTTATCGCCCCCACCCCACCCCCCCCCCCCCGAAATACTCCCAAAATGCCCCTCAAAAAGTATAAGCTTTCCCCCTCTTTCCATCACCGACCCATCACTGACCTTTCCCTGTGGCTTTCCCCCTTCTCCCCAATAGTTCAGACCAAAAGCCGTCCCGTCTCCTCTCTCGCCCATCGACGCTTCATATTTTTTTTATCACATTTCTGGGACCGGCGCCCCAATGTCTCATATCCGGGGCAGCCAGCCGGATCTTCGTCTTTGCATCCGGGAGTTTGCAAATTGTTAGCTTTCCATAGTTTTTCCTTTAATAATTTGCTGCTCTTTCACTTCCACGAACCTTCCAGCGACACGGGGTTTTCTATTTTTACCCCAAAAATGCCAGACTACTTCGATTTTCGTTAAATAATTTTTGGAAGCACGTCACAGACGGGGGGTTCAATCCCCGGTCGGCTGCACCCTTTCTCTTTCCGCGTGCGTTTCTTCGCAGCTTCTCCAAAACCCGCAAAAAATGCCATATATGCCGGGCGGGGGAACACCCACGCGTTCTCCTCACTTATTTATTGGAAAAAATGAAGGGGGGGGGGTGGAGCGATGAGGAGGAGTGGCAGAAAATATACAAAGAGGGAGACAGACAGGCAGACATATAAACCAAATATAAACAAACAAACAGACAAACAAAAAAGCACATTCTTGCTCAGAGGACTTTTTGACGATTTTTAATTGCAGACTTTCAATACGCAGCTGCGCTTCACAGACTTCAGAGCATTTTCCACTCTATGCCCAGACACAACCACGCACATACACACACACCCTCATTTACCACCCATCTCCATTCTATCCGTTGCCCCCCTGGGGGGTGGCCAGCCGCGGCTCAAAACCTATTTTCGGATTCAGCAGCCCCCCACGTCGCAAATATTCTGTCGTTTCCGCCGTTCGGCCCCCGGGGAAACCCACCTGGATTTGCCGGAGGTGATGCTGAACTTTTTCAGGTTAGGTGATTTGGTTTGGAGGTGTTGCTGGCAGGGGAAGGAGCAGGAAAAAGGTCATATAACTCTAATCTGCTGCAAAATGTTCATTTCCCCATTTGAAAAGGTTGAAAAATGCGGGAATCGTCATCAGAAGGGTTGTATCTCTATCGTCATTTGGAGCTACGCGTACTTTTCGGCTTCATTTGTAATGCCACTGCTTTAACACATTAATTCAATCCGCCATAAACTCTAAAAAGCTTTAACACCAACAGTACTTTTGACACTATCGCCACTCGCCTTAATGCGTATATTTTGGCGTAAAGCTTTAATATACGATATTTTAAGCGTCGCGTGCTTTAAAGTCCCTAAAATCCACCATAACCCCTACAAAAATTACCCCGACCCATACCCGATCTTATCTAATCCTTTAACAGGACCCACCCGATTTTACAATAATACCCTCTCAAAAATTGTTTTTACATAGCTCCCCCCTCTTATTCGGCGCACCTCAACCATCATCATAATCCGCGCAACTCCCCCCTTCCCTTCTTGCGTCTCCCGGTCAACACTCCCCGGCCGAGGCGGGGGTATTTTCGTTGCGGGACCCGCCATCCCTCGCTCCCCTCTGGGAGCCATGGGGGTTTTGTTGACCGATAAGTTGTGGCATTCCTCAAACTTCGAAATCGACACCCTACCCCTACCCCATCCATCTATTCTCTCGTTCTCTCTCTCTCTCTCTCTGTCTCTCTCTCTCTCTCTCTTCCATCGCTTCTATTTGCCCTTTTCATCCCTCAATCCCACCCCTTTAAATCGCAAACATTTTAGTGACAGCTGACGGGGCGAATAATGGCAAATTGGGATCCCGACATTTAGTCAGAGGCGCCCCAAATTTCCGGGGCTTCACCCGGGTGAATCCCCTGGTGGTCACCATTCTTTAGTCTGTAGCTACCCGGAACAAAAAAGATCTTTAATTTTCGGCTACACTGCTGGGCTTTCGGCAGGCAAGTAGAGCTTCCTCATGACTTTTTCACGATTTTTACAGGGATTAGGAAGTCATATTTTGTGCTTGGTTTTGTTTTCTCACTTCCGAAAGTTTTAAAGGGATCGTTAATGTGTGTTTATGGATTTTGGTTGTTCACAGAAAAACTAGAATTTATAGTAGTGGATCGTAATGCCTTACCGGTTCCTTTAAGGATATTGGGAAATGTCAGAATCGACCCCATCTTCAGAGCTGGGTATCGACAGTTGCGTAATACACCAATTTACATTTTTGCGTAACTTGAAAACCTCTTTAATAATTCAAATCTATCGATACCTAAGCATTTTCCTAGTCTTTAACCGATTTCAGCCTTTCCCAGTCCCTTTAAACACCCGAACCACCCAGTTTCTGAATGGAACGTCTCCCCAAAAATAGAACAACACCCATATTCATCCAATCCCTCAAGACAAAATTCTCCCCGGTCGGCAGCTGAGCACCCGGAAATCGAATGCGGGGTGGAGCCCGGGGAGACCGTACCCAATTCACCCATTTTTCGTCCCGGCCGGCCGTCTCGAAGGGGGCCGCCCGAAATCCCATTCGTCGCCCTTATTAGTCAACCGGGTCCTCTAGCTAGGGCCCAAAGAAATTTGCGCCCAGCCTTGAACATGGCCATAGGTCTATCTATATTCATATGAGGGCTGGGATATTCAAACTATATTTTCGAAGATTTGCTGATGCCGACAAAGCAAATTTTCTAGGTCTAGGTCTAGTCTAGTTCGGGTAATTTAATTTGCATTTACAGCGAATTTGGGAATAAAATATAGGCTTTGATCAGCCGCGCTTATATACTTATATAAACAGAGGCATGGCTAGGTTTTATAGCTATTGGCTTCTCGGGTGGCGATACTGTAGTTTTAAAAGTAAAGATTGGATGCTAAGTTTTTTGAATCGTCGATATAATGCCATGCTAAACTTATACAAAAGGTTTCTAGACTTTACAGTCCCTTTAAAACGAATAGATACAGTAATTTTCGTGCGATAAATTTAATATTTTATAGTGACAAGAAAGGGCCGAATTAAATTTAAACTGAACAGGCTATCATATTTACAATGCCTACAGCATCCCTTCAAAATTTGGCGCCCCTCTCAATTGATCTAACAATCAAAACACAATCCCGTGACAACGCTTAAATCCGTTAGGGCTAACGAGGCTAGTCTAAATTGGCTTCTAACCTTTGCTAGCTTGATTTTGCAATCAGTAGGTACCCAAAGCTGCCTAAATGTATAGGTTTTTCACATCACGTCCTTTTAAAAGACCCAAACTCGCAAAACCCATAAAACTCCTCCAAAATTAACCGATTTCTCGGGAACCGCGGGTGGGGGCGGGTTGAGGGTGTGGTGTTGAGGCCCGTTTCGAGCTTGTCGTGTCCCGGCTTGTCCCCCCCCCCCCCCTTTTCCGCCTCGCTCAAATAGGATTACGCTCGCTGTGACACTTTGTATGGAAATCCGCCCGGCGGCCACCTCGGCCTCACTCGGCACTCACACCAGACCCATACACATACACACACTCTGAGAGAGACAGACAGAGAGACATACACACATACATACATACACTCACACTCACAACCACCCTTCACTCCACTTCACTCCAAAAAACAAACGCGCATTGATTTGTTGGGGCTCCTGGTGGTGCTCGAGGGTTTTTTTTGGGGGGCGCTTCCGGAAATATGGGCTGGGCTACGGTTGAACGGATTTGGAGGGGCCCGGGCCTGGGTGTTGTTGCTATTTTTAATGTGCATTTTGTATAAGTTTTATTATTTTTGTGCATTTCGTTTTAGAATGTTAAATTTGTTGTCTGAATGCTTTAAATTTGTTATTACTATTAAATGCGTGGCCTTATTGCTCTATAGATCTCTTAAATCTGTTTTGATTACACCTAAAATAGAAAAAGGTGCAAAACCTATGCTTTTTATTAGATAATCCCTAAAAAGCGCAGCCCCTATTTTTTTGGCATTTTGGATTGCGCCAAGCAAAAAAACACACAGCTTTGTTTCTATTTTTTTGCATAAATCCAGCTTCAAATCTTATACTAGGTTGGGCGCAATTTTAAGCCAGAAACGACTAGTTTATCCATGTTTCCTATACATTTTTAAGGTGAGACTATAGCAGAATTGTTTACTCTAATTTTCACTAAATCATAACTCCCAAATTTCCGCATGAATCACTCCAACCATGAAAAATTTCTGCCATTTTCTGTTCCTTCCGCCTGTAATCGAATCAATCTGCCCCCCTTTAATCTTTCCAAATTCACAATCCCCTGATTTTCACATTATACTCTCATCCGCTGTATCAGGGCCCTTGCAGCCCATCCCCAAAAAAAATGTTGATCCCCGGTGTGTCACGGGTAGTTGCGTACTGTAGTCGACAGCAGGGGGGATCCAAAAAATGTTGCACCACCCCCCGGGCCCCATTGCTCTTCAGGTGTTCATCAGCAGCCCCCCCCCCCCGTTTTTATGCTAGAATGGGATGGTAAACAGCGATAATCCGACCACGTGTTTATCAGGAAACTTCCTACAACTCGCCAATAGGCGTTTTTTTCTTTCTGATTCATGTACGCGACGCACCTATCGACGGTTGGGGCTAATCCGCTGGCCCTGCCCACGTCTCCGTCATCCACAGAAACTATGCACAACACGGGGGGTCGACCTTTTCACCGGATCAGGGTTTGGGGGACGGGTTGTTGTTTTACGTAGAGTTTCGGGATGTAGGAGGGGGAGGCCATTCGGGCCCTAGCGACGACGCACATTCTGAAGAAGGAGGAGGTGGGTGGTTTGCCTCGCTACGCATTTATATGTAATTTATTGGAATGATTAATTCAGTTTGGTAGTGTCGGATGATACTGATCTTCTTCTTAATAGTTTCAATGAATTTAATCACTTTCTTTTTATTCTTTTTATTAAATTTTGTAATCTTCTGCGGTACCGATCTTTTTCCGAAAATTTCTACAGTCTTTTTGGACCTTTCGTGGGGCAGCAAAGTTTCATATGCATATTTTTCAAATTTTTTTCGCTGAAATATTTGTGAAATACTTGTCTTGCACGTCCCTTTAAAAAGCCCAGAAGATACTGTATTTAATACGCTTAATAACGCGAAACGTTCGTTTTTAAAACCAATTATTATATACATTTTTTATACTATGTCATGAAGTATGATCCTTCGAGTCTTTTGAAGGCTAAAGTAACCATGATTCCACCCCAACCATTCCACCCTCCAAAAAGTCGCCCGGCTGATTTGAAAATGGAACCAGGGGATTTAGAGAGGGGGGCCAAGAGTAAGATGACTTCTAACCCCCTTTTTCTGCTTCTTGTTTCGTGCGGTGTTCGGTAAAAAGACGGCAAGAAGAGCACAGGACCAGCAGAAGCAAAAAGAAGAAAAAACGGCCGGGGGGCCAGGAAATGGATGTTTTGGGCGGGAGGCTTTTTGGTCTGGTCCGCGACTCAGTCCACAGGGGTCGAAGGGCCATCCATCCCCGCGCCGTTCTCCTTCCTTCTTTTCCCGTGCAGCTCTCCTCATATATATCCATCGATCTATCTGCCCCCCTCGCGCTTTTCATCGCGTTTTGATGAGGTGCCGCGCCTCAGATTTGGGGGGTCGGTGTGTTACCTTAGGAGTTGCTTTTAGAGGGGAATTTTTGGTGTTGGATTTGTAGCTCCTCAGAGCTCTTCTTTCTTTTTTTTTCTCTCTCTCTCCATTTATCTATCTATCGCTTGCTAGCATTAATTATTTCTTCGCTTATCTCACTGTTTTCTTGTTTACGTCGTTCTCCCTGTTTTCGATTTTTCTCGTGCTCCCCATTCCATCTCAATCTAGCCCCTATATTCCCAACTTTTAGCAAACAGCCTCCCACTCGATGCGACCGTAGTATTGATTGAAGTATCGAATTTGACCCAGCAGCCATGTTATACTCCGGCTCCATTAAGGTAAAAACATCTTTAAACATCTTTTTAAGTCGTTTTTTAGATACGGGTGATTGAGGCGCGGGGCCTGCGGCCAACAGAATGGAGCAAGAGGTCGGTTCTATCGTAATCTCGAGCATACAATGATTTTTTTCAGATTCTCCACGCAGTCCGAATCGCAGGGGATCGACGCGTATGTTAATGTCGACTGGGATGAGTACCACATCGGACGGACGAACGTGCGCAGCAAGACATGCGCGCCGGCCTGGAATGAGGAGTTTCCTACGGTAAGTTTTCAATGTTTTTATGCAGAGAACAATTTTTTCATACAGTTCTGACGTCTAATTTTTGGATTTAAGTATTACTTTAAATTTATTACATCGTGCTTATAGGCCGAAGTCCACTCGGGCCGCGCGGTCGGCTTCACGATTTTCCACAACTGCGTGATGCCGCCCGACGATTTTGTCGCCAACTGCCGCGTCCAGTTCGATCAGCTCAAAGCCGAGGCGCTCAACGACTTTTGGGTGAGTTTTCAAATGAAAATTCGCCTTTCATGATGTTTTTTAAAGGTGTTTTAAAGCCTGGAATCCACTCAAATTTAGCTTTTCCATACCGCTCAAAATTTAGGTTGACTTGGAACCACACGGGCAACTCCACGTCGCCATCGAATTGAAGGGGACGCTCGTGCAAGGTTGGTTTGATTTTTAAAATTTATTCATTAATTTTGGTCCATTTAAACCTTGCAATAGCAAAATTTTCGCAAATTAACGGCGTTTATACAGTCGCCGGTGTGGCCATATTTATTGATGCGGCTGACGTCTCCAATAATTGTATATTTTTGGGTTAAGGGGTGGTACCTGAAAATATGGCGTAATGGGTTAGGGAATAGGCTGAAGGGCAAGGCCAAAAATTTCGCAACTTTTCTGCAAAAGTTGAACCCTGTCGTTCATTACCCCAAGATAGGTTTCCGGCCCCAGATTCGCACCTCCTGTATTTGCTCTTCTTCCCTGTTGCTTTTTGCTCCTTTCCGGAAGGTTTAACCCCCGATGCCCCCCGGATACGGTATGTGTACCTAATGAGGGCCTCGAAGACGGCGGAAGACGGCCGGACGCTGATTGAGACACGCAGACGGCGCTCAGCCATTGTTGAACCGCCACCACCATCACCACCACTGAAACCTTCCACCAAATCAACAATTCTTAAACGAGGAGGAGCATCGGCTTGAGCCTGGCCCTCTGGGGACGAGTGGCAACATTTAGGCTTTGATTTGCGATCTTGAAAAGAGGGCAGAAAACGGCTGACGCTCGTCATTTCTGGGGGCGCTATTTATGGGGGTCAGCTGATCCACGATTTCGGAACAAAAATCTTAATATGGAAGTCTTAATATCTTAAATCTCAATAAAAATATGGAAGAAAAAATGCGCATTTGCATGCAATTCTATCACAACGCCTAAGATCAGCCGTTTTCTATATGAAATTGCAACTTTTATGAAGCTGAGACTATAGTCAGGCATCATTCAAAATTCACGGGTTCAAACCTAATAAGCGCATAAGATAAACTACCGTATCCTCGAAAATACCCGCTCCGCATGTAAAACCTTGGCAAACACCCATTCTGAACAATTCGCATCACCAGCTATTAATTCATTGATATATAGCACCAAAACTTTTGCAGCCTCCACGACTTCTTCATTATGAACGGGCAAAGGCGTTTCCTAAAAAAATTGACATTGCTTTGAAGACATGGCTTTTCCTACGCTCTGGCAAACGCAAAACTCTTCCGGAACCCCGGCTTCTTCGCAATTCCGCGCCTCCGGAATCGGCCTCAAGAGGCTTAGTCCTCTAGCTTGCGATTTCTGCTTGATCCCTTCACAAACAATTTCGTTTCCGAGCATCAGAATTTCTTCTAGTGTAGCGTGCAGGTCGTAGAATGTAGTCAAACGCTGGAATCATATTGTCCTATCATTCATATTCTCAAAATACCTTTGAATTTGTTCGAAGTGTCTCCAGTAACTTTGGGCACTTTTTAGAAAGCTTTTCCGGTATATGAACGCTGAAAAATGGCAGCCGCTCCTCTAGCCTCCCCGTATAGGTATTTCGGATAGCATCAAAGCGGTGTCCATGGTCGCCGAAAACGAAGATAAAAGAATCCTAAAGTACAACATTTCTTAAAAGTACGATATTACTTTTAGCAGCGCATAATTGTCTTCAAAAAATCGTGCAAAGTCCGTATCCGCCACATTGACAATGTGCATAAAATCATGACCTAATTCGGTCAACCAATTCAACGCGAATTTCGGGCGAAATGTCGAGTTTAGGAATTGGGAGAGATAGTTTAACTGAAAAAAGCTACAAAAAAAAGGCAAAAAATCTGTACTTGAATCTGATGCATAGGCTTTCGGTCGTAGCAAAGCGGGGTGCTCCTTCTATGCAAATAGCTGTTGTAGACGTTTAGCCAAAAAGGTCTGTTAAAGTATAGTTTGTAATTTTGCTAATCTAGCAGTTACCGAAAATAGGCGTCAGTTGGTTGATGCTGAAAACCGGCGGCCAGATACGTAAAGAGGTTATAATCGACGTAGTCTTCAGCGTAGAAAGTGCGATAGCTCTACAAAAGCCTCATATGGGTTAAAACCAGGGTTGTTCACCGATGGACCCGGATCGGTAAGGATCCGGATCGGATCTGGATCCGGATCCGGATCGGATCCGCAGTAGGATCCGGATCCAGATCCAGATCCGGATCCGCTCGGATCCGGATCCAATGCGATCCGAGGAAAAAAGGGACCGGAAGTAATATTCTCGATTCTGATGCTGATTCGGTCATGTTAATCGCAAAAATACATAGCGCAGAGGCAGAACTGATCTTTGCATCTAAGAATTAGCATTTAACTCGGTTGCATGGCCATTTCCTTGGATCCGGATCGGATCGGATCCGCGCTGGATCTGGATCCGGATCCGGATCTACCGCGGATCCGGATCCGGATCCGATCCAGATCCAATCCGGATCCAGTCCGATCCGAAATGACCAACCCTGGTTAAAACTTATCAACCCACTTTTCGCTAAAATTACGCCAGATAATCGGCCAATTATCGTAAGCTTCCCCGGTCATATCATCCGGTAGCTCGCCGGGATAACCATTGACACGGACGCGTTTACCTTTGAAGAATTAAGAAATTTCAAAGCCACAAAATAGTGTAATACCCGTCAAAAACGCAGCCGCATTTGGAAACGAATTATCACCAACTTTTGTAAACCCATCCATCACTACGCTACTATATTTTTGAACCAATACCTAAAAAAACTGCACAATTTCCACATAACACGAAAACCACCTTCAAAGTTGCTGGTAAATTCCTAACAGCATTTGAATGAGACAAAGAATCGACCACAAAAAGAACGACATCATGTTTTTGATCCGATCTTCCACCAGACTTCTCCACGTGTTTAATCCACGCAAAATTATTCGTGTAAACGGTTGTATATGGGAAATTCTTCTTCCGACACTGCACCTCAGTGAATTCACATCCCGGTTTAGCCGCCCCACCCTAAAAGCAATGGATTTGCCTGAAACCCTTACTTGAAAATCCCGCCAATCCTTGAATTCCAAGTGAAAATCATCAATTCCACGTTGAAAGCATCGATAGCGGCACTCAATGGGGTACTTTCGAAACGTAATTAGGAGCGTCCCATTTTCACTGTATTCGACCATTTCATCTTGCAGTTTTTTGCAAATAAGCGGGTCCGGTTTCTTGAGAAGTTGTTTGATTTCCGGATCCCATGGATCGGGTGTGGGGACGCGGCAAGTCTGGTTGTCGAGCTGTTCAACCGCATATTCTTGAAAAATCGTCTGAGTTGTTTGGATATTGTAGAGGGTGACAAAGAGCAGGGAAGTAACACCGGCGGCCAGCAAAAAGCCATTTCGAATTCCGAATACATGCCCTCGCATTCAGCATCAGAGTCTTCCTAGAAAATGCAGATCTTTTGGTTTAATGGGGAAGGGGGTATTTTAGCGGGGTGGTAGCCAGCTTCTATTTTAGCGTACAAAATTATATATAACTAATCAAAAACCCTCAGGAAGGTGTGAAAAATCGGGGCCAAAATCGGTGTCAGAGGCCTTCCTTGCCCGACTGATAAGTGTGGGCATGCCTAGAGGTCTTGTGAACCTGGCCATAAAATTCCGGCCGCAACAATAACAAACAAATTTGAAACTTGACTATTCGAAAGTTCAATGCAAACCCTGTCCTTTTCCAGAATCCGTCCACGTCAAGAACAACCAGCGCAAGGAATTCAAGGAGCGTCAAAATGCCTTCAACGACCGGCAACGACGCGGTGCCATGCGACGTAAAATCCATGAGGTAACCCTTTTTAATCAGACTTTATGACTTTAATAAAAGTTTTTGTATCTAGCTTTTTACAAAATTATCTTTTAGGTCACCGGCCACAAATTTATGGCGCTATTCTTGCGGCAGCCCACGTTCTGCGCCCACTGCAAGGAATTCATTTGGGGAATCGGCAAGCAGGGTTATCAGTGTCAAAGTGAGTTTTTATATATTTAAATTGTATGAGTATTTATTACTTACTCAAATACCTTAAAAACTTTTTAGTCTGCACCGTCGTTGTCCACAAGCGATGCCATGAGGATGTTGTGTGGAAATGTCCGGGCAATAAGGAGCAGGGGCTTGATGAGATCTCGAAAGAAGTGCAGGATGTAAGTATTTAGAATTTAGAAGTAAGCCTTTCCTTTATATATATGTTTACAACCCAAATTAACTTTTTCAGAGTGGTATGGGACGGTTCAACATCAATATGCCGCATCGCTTTATGGTGCATTCCTATAAGCGGCCCACATTCTGCGACCATTGCGGTAAGTAATTTCATTAAAACTCCTTCTCTAGCCTCAAAAAGGTTATTTTTCAATTCACCATCTTTTTTCAGGTTCTATGTTGTACGGATTGATCAACCAGGGCCTCCAATGCACAACGTGTCGCTTGAATGTACATAAGCGGTAGGGTTTTCTAACTTTTTCTGAAAAATATTATGAATTTAGGTGTAAAAACAATGTGGCGAACAACTGCGGCATCAACGCGAAGCAGATGGCCGCCGAATTGGCCCAGCTCGGCCTCACCGGCGATAAAATGAGCGTGCGGAGCAAGAAGAAGGTAAATAGTGGTTATGAAACCACATTGTTTCTCTTCTTTTAGCCCTCGATAATGAGCGCGATGAGCACAGAAACGACCAGCACCAGCTTATCGGATCCCTCGTCCGGTGAGTCGCACTCTAAAAAGCTAAACCGTCGAGAATTTAGTTATATCTGAGGAGCCGAATCAGAAGATTGTGCACACCGGCGGGAAGAGCAGCATTTCCATCCAGGACTTCACATTCATCAAAGTTCTTGGAAAAGGATCTTTCGGAAAGGTGGAGCTTAAAATCATGAAAATTAAGAAGGTCTTAGGTCATGCTGGCCGAGAAGAAGGGTTCGGATGAGGTGTACGCCGTCAAGGTTTTGAAGAAGGACGTCATCTTGCAGGTTTGTTCTTCAAAAATATCCATCAAAACTTAATTTGAATTCAGGACGATGACGTCGAGTGCACGATGTGCGAGAAGCGAATTCTGGCGCTGGCTGCCAAGCACCCTTTCCTGACGGCACTGCATTCTTCTTTCCAGACACCGGTATGTTCTGATACTAGGAATAATTATCCATAGATCTAAAAGAATATTTATAAACCTAAGTATCATTTTCAGGACCGTCTCTTCTTTGTAATGGAGTATGTCAACGGTGGTGATTTGATGTTCCAAATCCAGCGAGCCCGGAAATTCGATGAACCACGAGCAAGGTGAGTTGCTAGCGAAAAAAAAAAACAATAATTTTCTTCTTTAGGTTCTACGCCGCTGAAGTCACGTGCGCTCTTCAATTCTTGCATAAGAATGACGTTATCTATCGGTTCGTCGCCTAATTAAAATCGATTATCTGGTTTTTTTAGCGACTTGAAGCTCGACAACATCCTCCTCGATGCTGACGGCCATTGTCGACTCGCCGATTTTGGAATGTGCAAGGAAAACATCAACAAAGATAATCTGACAAGCACTTTCTGCGGTATGTCACAAAAATAAAAAGGGTCAAGGTAACTGATTTTCAGGGACGCCTGATTACATCGCTCCGGAAATTCTGCAAGAACTCGAATACGGCGAATCGGTTGATTGGTGGGCCCTCGGAGTGTTGATGTATGAAATGATGGCTGGTAAGTGGCTGAACCTATAAGTAAACAAACAACTATTTAGACTACAAAATAAACACTGGAAATTTCAGGTCAACCTCCATTCGAGGCCGACAACGAGGACGATCTTTTCGAGGCTATCTTGAATGACGATGTCCTATACCCGGTCTGGCTGTCCAAGGAAGCTGTCAACATTTTGAAAGCTGTAGGTTTTTCTCAAAAAAAATGTATTCTGGATTTTAGTTCATGACGAAAAACCCGCAGAAGCGACTAGGGTGCGTCGCATCCCAGGGCGGTGAAGACGCGATTCGAGCCCATCCATTCTTTAGGTGAGGAACTGGTCAATAAGTTCATAATAGGCCTAAAGAAATCGATAAATAAGGTTATAACATGTGCGTTTAGGGATATTGATTGGGATGCGTTGGAAGCTCGGCAGGTTCGGCCTCCATTCAAGCCAAAGATCGTGAGTTTTTCTACTGATCCAATAAAATTACACCCGATTCAGAAAAACAAACGCGACGCCAACAACTTCGACGCCGACTTCACCAAGGAGGAGCCTGTCTTGACTCCAACTGAAGTACAGGTAGGCGCAACTAAAAAAACCTGAAATGAAAAATGTAACGTTCGGAAGCAAACCAACAACTTTCCATTCCAGATCGTGCGGACAATCAACCAGGACGAATTCCGCGGCTTCACTTTTGTCAACCCGAACTTCAGCTACAAATAGGTCGCCAAATGGCCTGCCCCCCGCAAATCTCTCCTCCTCTCCTCCTACATAATCTCATATCCATCGCAACAGTCACGAGATTTTTTTTAGGCAAAATTTACCAATTCCGTCAACGAGCCTCGTGTGCGAGTTTCTCCGCCCATTGTTTTTCCACCCCTCATCAACCGTTTCCGACAACCCCACAACTACTGCTTAATTCGAAACAATTACACCCAATCAAGACCCAACCCTCTAACCCATCCGCTCTCTACGTGTGCGCCATTTTCCCGTGTTCCGGTCAACGTCTGGCTTTCGCCTCCTACTTTTTATCTTCTCTTTTTCAGGCCTTTACCAAAATCCTTAATCCTAAGTACCCCTTTTTTAATAATGCGCTAAACCCCGGACCCTAAACCTTCCAAAAATTATTTATTCCACACCGTCCGCGTTTCGTGGCCGCCAGAAAATCAACCTCCCATACACCCGTTCATTTCTAGTCAATTTTAGGGTCTATTTGAAAATTTTCCTTGTTTTTTTTGAACGATTCCGTGATACTCTTGAGGATTTTCGGCATTAATTAAGCAAAACGCCACTTGCCCTATCATTCCAGTGACCCGAAAATAATCACCTCTAATAATAACCCGTATGCTTAGCTTTGCCCAAAGTTAAACGAATTCGGCTGCTTCTCTGTCGCGGCTGTCGACGTTACTTGATCAATTTGAGATCGATTCCTTTCCGTAAACTGAGTCTGTAAATACGCATTGCCGGAAAATTTATTGCCACGAACTGGATGAATAAGTTAAACGATTTTATTTATCGTGCTAACCGACAACTACCCGAAAAGTAATGCATTAATTTGCTGGAGCAAGACCAACCAAAATACAAGGCTCCCACAGCTGGGCCGACACCACAAACCCTGTAGAAGTTGGCCCTGGTACCGCGTTGGCCACGTTCTCATTCGCACCACCGAACACTCTCTGTTGTAGCTCAGTTTGTGTAAAAGCCACGAAAAGCCCGACCAATCAAAACTTTCCAACCCAGTCCCATTCGGAACAATGTGCCCTGCATGTAACTTTTATTAACCGCAACTTATTAGAAATATGGGGAAATAATGGCGCCTTAAAATTTTGGGGGAGCGAATTGCTCTTTGGTGGGGGGAGACTAGAAGGCCAATGGGGCACCGGTTATTATTAAAACAAAATAGTTAAAACGTGGGAAAAAGTTGAGCTAGAGCAGACTCGGCAGACCCGACAGCCGTTGAACTTTTAGAGCGGAAGTTTGATGTCAAGACATCAAGTGTTTAATCCATAACACAGATACCAGAGGTAAAGTATTATGCGGTATTAAATATGTTCAACGGCTGCGCGAGGCCACCAAACTGCTGGGCAGCAACCTGTAACGAGGGGAGAACGCGTAATAACAATGGCAGCTCGGGGCCAGGGAAAAGGGGGACGAGAGTTAACCGTAGTGTAATTTGTACGAGGTGATAGCATCAATGAGATGACGAGAATCAGTCCTTCGAAGTGAACCATTGGCTAGCCCTCTCACGCATCGACTTGTATTGCGGCGTGCCGCGCTGAGAAGAAGCAGAGCTAGAATAAACAAATATAGTCGAGTGAAAATTTCAAACCCGGGAGTCTGATGGCGAATCAAAGTGGACGAGTTACGCGTGGCGTCACCACGAAGCATCTCAGCACGTTCCTCGCTAAACGAAAAATTACAATCACTGGCTCAAAGCATACATCTGCTCCTCGGCATCCACAACCTTCATCGTCAGCTCCTTCCTGCGGTCCATGGCCAAGAGCAGACGCTGGACCAAGTCCGAAGCCATTTCGCCATTCATCATAGAGTCATCGTTGATCAGTTGCTGAAGCTCAGAGCATTCAGCCTCAGCCAGACGAATGTTCTCGATGTTGTTGTAGTACTCTTGACGGCCGACCAGACGATCCTAGGCAAGCATAATAAATCGGCCCCAATGTAAAACCTTTTCAATGTGACAGAACTGCAAGGTCTCCATCAGCTGGCACTCCTCCTCATCGCCCATTTCTAAATGGATCGTGTAGAAAAATTCCATAATTCAACAGCTTTTCATCAGAAAAAAGAATTGATATTCGCATAAACCTCAGACTTATATTTAAATAAAATAAAATGACTCGCCTGGTTCCTGCATCTTCTGGCGGACCTGATCAGCCTGTGCATCCAGAATACGCATCTCCTCGTTGATCGCGGCCATTTCCTTAGCCGTGCGAACCGGATCGGCAACATCAAGCTCCCACTTCGACTTCAGCTTGGCGCGTGTCGGAGTAGACATCTCCGCCGAATTTTGCAGCGGAGGAGACGATTCGCCCAAATCGGACTAAAAGCAATAATTACGAGGATAGAGGCTTCCCATTGTCCCGCGATTTTAGGAAGAAATCTAGGAAAGCATGCAGGGCTAACTAGACATAACGGGCAGAGATAGAAGGCGTGCGGATGAGATAGACGCATGCAAATGCGCCTCACCGCGTAATATCGTGCTAGTTGGGCAATAGTTTCACGTAACTCAGCGCCGCGTAGACTTCCGAACCGACGTACACGAGAAAAGGTAGACGCTGTATCAGGCGTAGCTCCGGGAACGGCGCTATTAGACTACAATCCAACAATACAACAACAGGCACAAAAGGGACACAAAGCAAAACTCAGGCTTCAAATTCCAAAAAATAAGGCTTTTATGATATACAACGGGAAGCAAGCAGTACCATAAATAAGGAAAAATATACCGTGCTAATGACCATCGCCTGGGCGCTGGACAACGACATGGCGGAGACATGTGGGCTGCCATCTGAAAAGAAAGATTTAGATTCTAGTTTAAGAAAAACTATACAACGCATCCAATGCAACAAACAATAGGGCTCAAACAACATACAATCCTTGCGATGCAAAACTGGGGACGGATCCTGCTGACGGAACGAGCGAAAGGTGAGACCCATCGGTACGGTGCCTACAAAAACATTGCAAAAAATCAAGACCACTACACACCGACAACACGCAGATCCGCGCTGGAGCCTTCCGAAGTGAGCGAACGAGAAGACGACCCATGGCGCAAGGCACCTATACAAACTTCTGAAAAACACCACAACAACAAATCGCGTTAAGATCGCATCTACAGAATTTCGAATGCAGCAGGTTTGCTAGATGCAACGACAGGAAAGACGTGTAAGACCTCGAAACAACGAGAAAAAGCGACAATAGGTTTAAAATACAGAAATAACTATCTTACCGTTCTTACGGACCATCAGATTGCCAGTCGACTGAATGGCGTTGCTGATGATGGCTTTGGCGCGCTCGTGCAGTTCGGGATTGGCATCACGCTAAATGAGAGAAAAGTAAGTTTAATAGTAGAATAATACCGGATGCGTGCCGAGAGCGGACGAGGGATTGTTCAGCATCTGACGAGCCTTCATGCGCAACTCTTCCTTACGCGACGGACTGGCAGCACGTGCCTAAGATGAAAATGTCCTGGAAAAATTCAAAAACACGCACCCTGACAGATGACGAGGCCAGAGAAGAGCCGGATTCACCATGGTGCCCACTAAAAGAATTGTATTCAAAAAGTCAACACTTACTTTTGCAGACCCCCGGTGTGGTTGTACGCATCATTGGCTATAATTCACGTTGTAGCCGTAAGGTGGATAGAATATACCATTAGACGTGCTCGGGTAGTCGGAAAAATAGGTCTTCTGGTCCATGTCCGGAAAACTGTCCTTTCGCATGATAATTTCTTGCATCAACTTCAGTTCGTCCAATACCTAAGAGGGAATACAAAAAAAATCTTGAAATCAACCTTCTTTTCAGAGTCAGAAATCGGGAACATCTGAGACAGACGGTAGTCCGAGCCAGCAGCAGGCTGAGGCTCATCCGACCCCCCTTCAAAGATGTGCCTAAACGAAATTTGCAAGTCAGTAAATCCAATTACCGAAGCTTTTCGACGAAGTGACGGATTGTGACACTATCAGGCGTCAGGAAATAACTCTCATCCGGAATGTCGCTAACGCCAAGGACATTAGCCGCCACCAGTGCCTAGAAATACACAGGCAATGAAATGATGACACAAATCTTTACATGTTGGATATTCTCTTTGTAATTGAGCAATGTGTCGTTGAAAGACAGTTCTTCATAGGGCAAGAGGTCGGAGCGATGGGCATGGATGATAGCGCATAGAGCCTGGCCGGAACGCCAAGACTTCCTGAAAAAGAGTTGAGAGGACATGAAAAGCTCACGTGAAATCACTCAGATTGACGCCGGGATAGTGCCTGGTAATTCTCTGCGCCCATTGAAGAACCGTTTCCAAACCCTCCTTCGCCGGTGGAGGAAGCGAAGGGGCGCGAGAAGAGGCCCTGAAAGCTATTTAGAGGAATGAGGGAAAGTACTAACCTGGTAGAGCTGCGCTCGAAAGACTGGCGAGCCGAAGGCTGGTTTGTAGCCTTCACCGGCGAAGGCACGTGAACGGGGCGGCAGCCACCATCCACCTAAAACAAAGTACAGAAAATTGATCATCCTCACTTTGAAGAACATTTCAGTTGAAACGGCGTGTGGATCGATGGCGTCAACAGGAGTTGACTGAGCAGGCGCGCGCCACGTCGGACGAGAGTCGGTGGTTGACGAAGACACTATAAAGGAACCTCAAAAAGATAGCTTAAACTGACAGTTACGTTCCATTGAAACATGGCCAGTGTCCTTTTCGCCACCATGCCCATCGACCGATTCGGTAACCACCGTAGCAGTCACGATTTCAGCCTTCAGATCCTCTCCCTCGCCGGCAGCAGGAACTTTCGGCTCAACAGTAGCGGAAGCACCAGAAGACGCCTCTTGGCTAAACAAAAACTAATGGAAAAAAACCAGCACGCCGTACCCTTCTTCAACCTTTTGGCTCGAGATGACCAACATAAGCGTGGCGCATTGCAGTTGAGGCACAAGGGGCCGAAATTTCAGCTAAAATGAAACGATTGGATTATGAAGAAAGTCATACCCTCATATGCCCCTGACGACAGTACGATGGATAGGCGAACAAGTTAATGTTCAGAGTGTCAGCTCCCAAGCACTTGCGTTTCCCTTTCTTGTCAATCGCGTCAAGAGCAATAGTCCAATTCTGAAAGATGGTAACTGCGCCCGACAACGAATTTGATACCTTGTTGTCCCAGTGCTGGTCGTTGGGGCGTTTGTAAAGTGTAGCAGTGAACTCCAGAATTTCCTAAAAGGGCCGTAGAAACCAATTGCTATCAAACCGGTGCTTGATCCGGCCACACGAGAACGCATTGCTCATCCTTGGAATAAGAAGGCTCCCATTGACGTTGCTTAGAGACGACGATTCGACGCCTAAAAAGTCGTAGAATTCCAAAAAGTATTTCTGAACCTGTGCATCAATGAAATCGACAAGAACTCGGGATGCCAGTCCTGGGTGCCGACAACGATCAGCTCCTAAAGCAAAAAAATAGTCAAATAGTGAAAAGTCGCACCTGGAGATTGACCCTGAACGTGAACTTCGTGCCCGTCTTGTTCGAACGCTGGATGCGTTTCCAAATGAAAGACATCCTAAAAAGAAAAAGTAAGTGGGAAAGTGAACGACTTTGAAAAAGATGAAAGCGATAATCGGTAAACGTACGCAGCGCTGGAGTATCGAAGAGAATTAATTTCTAGAGACTAGTTTCCAAACGAAATATTGGGCAGTTCAATAGTGGGCGACTGTCAGGAATGTTTCGGTGCACATGCCCGGTTTTTCGAACAGCAAGGTGGACAGCTGTGATAGTCAGATATGTGCCGGCTGTTTCTTTTTCCTGACAGCCGGCTCTTTGAGAAAAATTAGCCTTTTCCCTCTTTCAGCGCAGCGCCGTCGCTGCTCTCCCAAAAAGCCACCATATCTCCCCGGCTCGCACAGAAACAAGCCCTTCGCTGCGGGACCCGCCCACGCCCAAGATTGAACTTCACAAGCAAAGTGCTGTTGAATCCAGCTTATTGGTAAAAAAATCATA
The DNA here is from genome assembly GCA_038088335.1 of Mesorhabditis sp. LJ9110. Taxonomy (NCBI): domain Eukaryota; kingdom Metazoa; phylum Nematoda; class Chromadorea; order Rhabditida; family Rhabditidae; genus Mesorhabditis; species Mesorhabditis sp. LJ9110. Next base: position 203,911 of record JBBGBA010000096.1, read on the forward strand.
GCTAAAATTTTAATATGTTTGTAGTTTCCCTCTAATTGTAAGGGTTTTTACCATTTATATACATTTATCGACCTTAATGAGCCTTGGCGCTCCCAAACGAGCAAATTTTCCAGGAAGATGAAACGAATAAAACTCTCAGCTCTTCTCGTCCCTTTCTTTCTGATTTCAATTGTGCCGGGTGCCCAGACAGCTTCCCCTGCAAAATATCGAGCCGAGAAAATGGCCTACATCTACGAAAAGGCCCTTCAGAAAATTGACGATAAAACGATTGCGCAAGTTAGAGGTTTGCCTTCAAATAACCTCGATCTACAAAAGCATCTTCAGGATGAGCTCCAAAGTTTCGATAAAATTTATATGGACACAAAAGCGAAGGAGGGCGGCGGAGAGGATGTTCGCAAAGGTGGGTAAAGCACCTACGGCAAATCATGCCTCTATAGACCATGCAAAAATCGACGAGAAGCTGCGCACGATGCTAGAGAAGTACGATTTAGCGTCTGTGTTGGATGCGTTCAAAATGGTATTATTTATTGTTTCAGGGCACACGACCCAAAATTTCTGTTGTCATTGCAACGCGAACAAAAGGTTAAATTCAATATCGTTTCCTGTCAGTGTTTCGTCACTTTTGTTTGCCGTGCTTTAGGGATGGCGGCTTAACAGTAGTTTTACGCAATGTTGCTTTATTTTATTAAGAGATGGGGTTTAGAAACGTAAGCTGCGGAATGAGAGGCAGATGACGGACGCCAATTCGGTGCTCGCTTCTGAAAAGTTCACGGACCCAAAGCTTCAGCGGCTCTGGGATGCAGCGTTGACGGGAAAGTTTGGCAGTGAAGAATTACTTGGTAGGTGGCCAGATTTTACAGCAATTTTATAAGCATAAACGAACAATCAGGGCTCAAATTTTAGTACTTCATGCTGACTTGAAGGAGGCTGAGCGAAAAATTGCCGAATATCACGACGCTCTTCAGGATTTCAATAAGGTACGGTCAAAATAGTAGTTAGGTATCTAGCTTTCAGATTCCTGTCGAAAATTCAATTCATTTCGACGATGATGACGCTTTGATCGCAAAAGTAAGTAAAGTCACATGAGCCAAAAAATTGGCTTGATAGAACCGCCGTTTGAAGGATGCTCATCGTCGTATGAACGAGCATCTAGATGATGTGCACCAGAAGGTTACAATGGAGAAATACTCGCCGTTTGTAGATCCGAAGGTTCAAAAGCTGTGGTCAACTGTACGTTGCAAAAATAAATACCGAAAACACGCGGTTTAGGCACAAGGGAATGCGAATTTGACGGCGCATGATCTCGAGATTCTGCAGCAGGAACTTTCGCATTTTGAGCAACAGATGAAGAAGTTGAAGTTCCATAAGGTGAGAAGCTGGCCTAAACGCTTGTACATGATTTTATATTTTATATCGATATATCCACATCTGACGTTTCAGGAAGAGCTTGAATCGGTTCGTACGATGGCTGAAGAGTCTGGAAAAGCCACTATCCAGGTGAGTCCTGAGAAGAGAAATACTCAAACGTGCAACGTCTTCAGAATCTGGAGCACGGCGAGCTGGAAGCCAAGCACGAGCGGATGGCGCGAAAGTTGAAGAAGCTAGAAACATTCATTGAAAGTAAAGTGCGCCATTCCGAGCTGTAATTTTCCGGGTTTAATGTGTTCGGTATTTTAATTGTGATAGACTCGCTCATGGTATCCTCTATGGTCATATGAAATCCAAAGAATACGTGTTGTTGGTTGTGCTATATTTTCACGTTGGTGCTGTTAATAAATCGGGATTGGTACTGGTGAAAGTGGCAGGAACAGAGTTACAAGGCTTCTTTTGGGCGCTCGGTCTCTTGTTCTTTTTCGTTTGTCTCTCTGTCTCTCTCTTTCTCTCTTTCTCTCTCCTCTCCCCGTTTGTCGGCCAGTCGTATTTGTGCAGTGGATCCCTTCCCCCGAGGGGTTCAACCCCCAAATATCGACCTTTCGGCTATAGGCGGTTTCCAAAAAAGTTTTCCGAAGAGTTCCGGTTTTTAGGGAGCTATTTTTTTTGGTATTTTCTGCTTTGTTGCCATCCTCCCCCGGGTCGCGAATTATTTTCAGCAGTTTTTCGAAACGTCTGATGAGGGCGCGTGTATGCCGGGTGATAAGGGTCCATTTTTGAAGGGTGTATTTGAACAAGCGACCCGGTTCGCACACGAGCTTCTTTGTTCGCTAAATTCTGCCCTCCCATTGTCTCGATATCAAAAATGTTAGTTATCTTGGTTGACATCTCGGGTGGGTTCAGAATTGGCACGAAGTGTGGTTGAGTGGTTTTTGGGATTTCTTTACCGGCTTCCGGATCTTTCTGGAAATATTTGTTGGTTCGGTTAAATTTCAGCTTAACAATATTTTTATAATGAAAATGCTTCTTTTAGAATATTTATTTGTTTTACTTAGAACAATTTATCGTTTTTCTAAATAGCTCGGTAACGTATCGGCTTTTCGGCTTTTCAGTTTTTTTTATCGTCCGGCTCCACGGGTCCCAGAAAATTTAGCCTTATTTTATCGTCTAAACATTTTACTTTAACTATTGTTGCATACATTTGGAAATGTATTAGTTTTAGATTGCAAAATAACGCGGTTTTCCAGATATTCCTTGTTTACACCCAACTTTCTATATTTTCTGTGTTTCGAATCTTTTTAATTGCCCTGACGTCAGCGTTATACTCCAAAAAAACTCATCTTTCTTATGCCTGCCTAGAAACCCCAATCCTTCCGTTCCTCCTTATGCAACGCCTTTTTTTGATTGATAAGATATGTGTGACCCTCCACCAACACACAAGCAACTCACCATTTCAGCCCCAAGCCATGCAGGAGATGGTCTGTGGTTGGGAGCTAGCGCGCAAGCGCCAAATGGAGCCGAGCGTTACTTTTGAGGTAGGTACTTTTAAGGTACCACTTTAATCGTCTGCTGTCTTTTAGGGTCAAGCTTCTGGGTCTTACAGCGTTTCGTCAAATGATGAAAACGAATATGTACCATTGGGTATGTTTTTCTGGTAATTGCAGAGAATATAAATTTATATAGTAAAAACAGCATAACCATCTGTATAAAAATCTATACTATATTTCAGAAAAACGTGTACGTCTGCCCCCACGCCCGAAAGTATGTCTACGTTGCCTGGCTGGTGAGAGCGGCCATATAACCCACGTCCTTCAGGAGGTCCCGAAATGATCGAAATTTCGTATGGTTTACCGATATTCCGCTCTTTCCTATCCATTGTACAAACTGTGCATAAGCCTCCGATGCCGATTTACACACAAAAACGCTGAACTTAATATTGAATATACCTTGGAACTCATTTTTACGATTTTTTTTGATGTTGGGCAGCTTCCGCTTCCATTTTCTTTTAAAAAGTATTGTTTTTGTCAAAATTTGTTTTGTTCATTAGGAGCCTAGCTATACACTGGATTCCGTGTTTTGTTGTAAGGTAAGACTGCAGATACCCCCCCCCCCCAGCCGCCCCGATTTTTAGTACCTCGGCTCCCTGTTCGTATACAGGTGTGTAAAGGATACCAAAATGTTGCCAAAACGCTGTGGGTCAATGGGTAGCCGAGATACAGTAAGCAGGGCCAGCTGGGGGGTTATCTGCGGTTTAGCCTGTCGTGATTTCCGTTACTCGTTAATAAAGTGATTTGGGCCATTTTTAAATAGTTACAGATGTAAAACAAGACAAACAAGTGAAAGGCGTTGAACTGTGCACCCGTGGCGTCTGTTGTTTGTACTGGGGTGGAAGGAGTGCGGGATGAGAGGTGGGAGAAAAACGGGAAGTGTGGGTCCTTTGAAGTGGCCCATTTCCAAGCAACAATACAGGGCGTTCCAGTCGTTCAATGGGCCGTGGTTTAAACGGTTAGACCCGGTTGGGGTGGCGCTTGGCGTATTTTTACGATTTTTTATAAACTCTGTATTTCTTTAATGCAGCAAAAAGGTAAAATGCTGTTCCTGTCGCAAATCTCGGAATTAGAATGTCGAAATTTCATAACCTCGAATTTTCATAAGATTGAATTTTTAAAAATTCCGGACTTTCAGAATCCCACGATGATCATGATCCCCCTAAGTCCCACTATTTAGAGCTCAGAAATGCTAAAAAAGCTGTTTTTACAGATTTAATGGCACCAAGAAGACACGGACGTAAAGCGGGTGCGGTACGGTATCTGCGTTGAATTTACCACATCTCTCCGCGTAAATAGGCGCCTACGTAGTAATGTCTGAACGCGCTTTTTAAAGGGATCTTGCCGGACCTATGGCTATCCTTCAATTTTTTTTGCCATATTTACAATAAATTTAACCATACTCCTCTGGCAAACACAAAAATGGTACCATCCCGGAACCGGGCCGGCACTACACAAGTATTTTCGTGCCGCCGTGGGGAGAATGGGCGGAGGATGGCTGGAGGGGGTGCTTGTAGGTGTCCCTCTTTTTCTAGAATGTGTTCCTCGCTTTCTCGTACACCCACCCGATATGTTGGCTCACTTTCCATTTCGCGCCATTTTTCGCTTGCAAAATATGGGGTGTTTCGGGATTTTGGGATCGTATCCGTTTCGGGTACTGTACGGGTGTTTTGGGTGTTTAGAGCTTATGAGCTAGCCTTTTTGGCCCCTTTAAAGTTTTTTTTTGTATCAATGTGTTTTTTTAGAAAGGCATTTAAAGGGACACGGAACTTGAAAGCGTACTGACACGTACTGAAGACGATCGTAAGATGTAGAGAGTGAGAGAGAGTGATAGAGGGTGAGAGAGTGAGAGAGATTGTGAGAGTGTATGACCGAGAGATAGATAGAAAGCGAGAGAGAACGAGAAAGAGAGGCAGCTAGAGAAAGAGAGAGACAGAGAGAGATAGAGAGAGAGAAAGACCCACAGACATGCGACTCATTCACCCCGTCCTACCCTCCTGTCCCTTTAAACCGTCCCAAAACCCAGCCATTCATCTAAAAAAATGCTAAAACTATAGCAGCTAGTTGTCGCCCACCCCAGCCACCTTTTGTCCGTTCTATTTTGCGTATCACGGGGTGTGTGGTGTTGGAAGAGGGGCCGAGAAAAGGGGGGATGATTCAGCCCGGGACACACCGGGGCATCAGCCCCTCCCGAGTATTGACCATCGACGGAGCATCACCTATGCTTTCACACCATCCCCCTCTCTCGTCAAAATATGCGCCACTTTTCGATACTCGACTCGCTATATTCAGTTTTGGGGTGGGGGTCTGTTTCCGGTTTTTTGAATCGAAATATAGTGGTATTTGGGATTTTAACAGTATCAAAAATTCGAGCTTTACTTTAACATAGTACGATAGAAAACTACTCACCAACACTTTCCACCCTAACTAGCCGAGACCCAGAGACCCAGGCGTGGCCCAAAGCCCCGGATCGGGTTTCCAGACCCCACGGCCAATTGGGTGGAAGCACCGAAATTCTACGCCTTCTAACAAGAAGCACCATCGAGCTACCCTCTATTCCTCCTTACACCCCCACCAAGTCAAGCATCTGTTCTTCTTTCTCCCCTTCCGCCCCCGTTCCTATGTGATAAGGCTTTGAATTTTTTCCGCGTCTCTTTTCCTGCACTCTGCGTTGTTGGGTGTGGGTCAATATGTTAACGGGTTGGCTGCTGGAATGTGGATTGCGTGGTTTATATTCAAACTAAATATTTCATGTATACTTTAATATGCAATTCCATAATGTATATAAAAATAATTCATGTATCTGACGTAATTTCGATATAAAAATTGATTTATGTGAAAATCTCTCCCAAGTTAGAACTAGAGTCATCCATACCTAAACTTTCCTGTACCTTTAACCTTTCCTTTTCCTATTCTCTCACCAGGTCAAGCCCACCCCTCCAATTTTTGGCTTACGACTTTGTTGACGCAGCCACAAGAACACTAAGGATCGCAAAAGCGCTCCCAGCTACCCATTTTTCGATTTTTTTTGGACGTATCAGCATTCCGTAACTATACCCCCCAGACGCTCGGTCTCCATTTCAATATTGCTTTCTGTGGGTGCATTTGTTGACGGAAAAGCTAACCTATCCAGGGGGTTGACGGGGGAAAGAAGGACGCGGGACGGGGTCATTCAATATTCTTTCAATGGGGCAACGGCTTGACTGCTTGGGCATGCGGGATTGGGTTTTGGTCCTTGGTTTATCTTTATTCATGTTGGATTTAGGAATGGCCTTTTGTCCTTTTTTACTGAATTTTTCTCAGTGTTGGTATATCGCGATTATCTTTTACGAAACCGGCGAAATCGACTTTTTGGCTTCACGAACCCTTTAAAACATTTGTCAAAACAGCTTTTGCGTGCGTAGCGCTTCGTATATCTCGCTCTCTCTTGCTCGCTCTATCTCACTGTGTCGTCTGGTGGTCTTCTTTCTATCTCTCGCTCTATCTTTCTCTCTCTTTCGCTCTATGTATGTACTCTCTCTAATCCTATACCCCACTTTCCAGGATGCCTTCGGACAGCAATCACGTCGTGCTGATCCAGGCCTCCGATACCGTACGAACGATCCCCTCAGCGGCAATTCATGGCAAGACACGAAGCCGCCAAATTCTCGACTTTGCACCCCCCAAAGTAAGTCCTTTCCATTTCATTTTTTTCGTTATCCGCTTTCCTATGATATCATATTGTTGTATACCAGATGGTTCCAGTCGCTTCGCGACTGTAACCATCTGGCCTTCGGGCTACCCTACATGTCCTACACCACACCATTCCACCTACCACATCATTACCTAACTATCAGTCAAATACTACCTAACTACCTTCCTGATGGCTTCAGATACCCCCATGGCTGAAATCCCCGTCAAAAACTACCTAAATACCTTCCTGATGGCTTCAGATACCCCCCATGGCTGAAATCCCCGTCAAAAACTACCTAAATACCTTCCTGATGGCTTCAGATACCCCCATGGCTGAAATCCCCGTCAAAAACTACCTAAATACCTTCCTGATGGCTTCAGATACCCCCCATGGCTGAAATCCCCGTCAAAAACTACCTAAATACCTTCCTGATGGCTTCAGATACCCCATGGCTGAAATCCCCTTCAAAAACTACCTAAATACCTTCCCGATGGCTTTAGATGATTTAAATAATTAATTAACGTCAAAACTACCTAAATACCTTCCTGATGGCTTCAGATACCCCCATGGCTGAAATCCGCTTCAAAAGCTACCTAAATACCTTCCCGATGGCTTTAGATGATTTAAATAATTAATTAACATAATTAAAAAGTATTAAAGTAACTTTGCCTTCCCGATGGCTTTAGATACCCCCAAGGCTGAAATCCCCTTCAAAAACTACCTAAATACCTTCCCGATGGCTTTAGATGATTTCAATAATTAATTAACATAATTAAAAAGTATTAAAAAGTATTAAAAGGATTAAAAAGTATTAAAGTAACTAAAGACCCCCATGGCTGAAATCCTTCAAAAACTACCTAAATACCTTCCCGATGGCTTTAGATGATTTCAATAATTAATTAACATAATTAAAAAGTATTAAAAAGTATTAAAAGGATTAAAAAGTATTAAAGTAACTTAAGAAAGCTATCTGGGCGCGGGAATGGGCCTGGGGAAGAACGGGGAAGGGAAAGGGGGCGTGGCCTCCCGGGAGAGGGGCCCCCACCCCTTTTACTAAGGAAAAACTTTCAAAGTTAATTTTAATAATTTAAACTAAAAGTTTTTCATAATTTTTTATCAGTTCGGGGGTTTCTGACCACGCTCTATCCGAATCCGAAGAGAGCTAAGCTCTAGCTCCTTTCCCCTTCGAGTTGAATTCGGCTTCACACGGACGGACAGACAGACGGACGGAGACCACAGCAAAATTATTATAGTTGATTCCCCCTCTCTGTTCCGATTCCATTTCACTTTCCCATCAACCCACCCTCACTGACAGACGAAACACACCTTTACACAGCCCCCATCTAGCTCGTCGCCTCTCATTTCACCCTTTCGTCTCCAATCCCCACCCGGAGGTTCGGCTCTGCTGTAATTTGCATAGCAACGGAATCTCAGTTTCCCGCTCGTCCCACCGCCAATTTGTCTTTAGCCGTCAGCTTGTCCTCACCACCTGCTAGATATGGATCGTCTTATAATGATTATTTTATGGTTATTTAAATTCATTTTAAATCTTATCGCTGTTTTTCTATACTCTTCTCGTTACCAGCTGTTAAATAGAAATATCCTTATAATAGTCTTATTTATTTAAAAACCCGTTTGAAAAGCACCATCCCTAAAATAAATGCAAATCACAGAAGTAGTGGGCTTCTTTCATCGTCCAGAGTATTGCGGCGACTTCGAATTCTATTCATTTTCATGCATGAGAAGACGTTAGTCAGAAGTAGGGCGATGATCACGGCAATTAATGCGACTAAACATTTAAGTGAATTTCTATAATTTAAATAGTATTACTTACATATCAAAGCCACACTTCCCGATTCTTCACCTGGCATTTCTTTGCATTGAGACCAAAATTGAACGTCATTAACGCTAAATTAAAACGTATCGTATATTTGAATGAATTATCATACGTTTCCTTCCCAAAAACCGCCCGGAAATTCGACAACAAGCACGGTTTCCCACATTTTGGCACGGTTACCTCCCAACGGGGAACGCCGTACGAATCGGAGAAGAAGAACTAAAATATTTAATTGTTTTTACTTGGTTTTCACGGAATTTACCTTTAACACGAAGTCTTTCCCAATTTTGTGCAGCTCCACAATAAAGCTAGCGCCGTAATCGCAGAAAAAGCGCATTTCCGGGACTTGGAGGATATCTCCAAGTATCATGATGTTGGTATCGTGCTAAAACGATTCGATTAAAATATAGTTTTCTTTTCATTACCCCAGAAAAGAAGATCAGCTTTCTTTTCCTGCCTTCAGCCTGATTTAGATGAAAATCAATTTCCGATAGTATACGTGTTGTATGCCATACTGGAAAAAAATTTACATTTTTTAAGGTTTGTAAGGCACCTCCAATAGATTGGCTGACTTCCGGGAATGCAAAAAAGCCGAGGGTCATGTTTTCCTGGACGCTTTTAATTCGAGCCACCATAGCATCATCCACCCATGGTTCCACTGGTAATCGGGGGTCTTGTAGACGGGCCTAGAATTAGGTTTTCGCAAATTTATAAGCCCCACCCGAGTACGGTACTCGTCCATGACGTCGCTCATCGTCTTTGGCGTATTTATATTCACCCCGCTGGTTTTTTGGAGCATTGTCCGCAGTGGTTGGTCGTAGTTAAGTAGGTTCCAAAATTCCGGGCGTTCCTTTGCCACGGCTCCGATTTTTGGGCAGCTATTCGCGAGACCCATGCCGGGCTGGAGTCACTGATTTTAATTTTTTAATGTTTTTACCTTGACTAGGATATCAGCTTGATGAAGGGCCACCGGATTCCAGATTAATTCGGGATTCCAGATTTGTTTGTCGGTAGGAGGGTAGAAGCCTTAAGACTTCAAATATTTTACGGGGGTTTTGGCAGCAAGGTGAAAGCCCTCATTCCTCACCTGCCATCACTAAAGCAGCACTATCTGAAGTCCGATTGTCTTCATCGAAATATACCATATTCTAAGGTGTATGTTTTTTTAAGAAATACCGTAACCCTACTTACCTCATGCGGCAAATAGCCGTCCGGCGCAAATCCGGCAAATTCCTGTCGCAACTTTTTGCCCAAATGATATTCCATCATCTTCCCATCCTAAGTTAGTATTGATTTTTCCGTATTTTTAATCCAAGTTACGTTTGTTAGTTCCCCTTTCTCATACGGAAACTTTGAGCCATAGTCATCAGGCTCGGAGGGGAATCGCATGTAAATTGTCGGGGCTCTGGCGCCATGGCGAAACCACTTGGATACAGTATTTTTGCAATAATTTTTTTACTTACCACTTGTGCAAACAGGAGCTCTGCGGAAAGTGTGGAAATTATAGCCAATAATAATACCAAAAATCGTGGCATTTTGTTGTAGCGTTTCTGTAATGTAATAAATTTGGTTATGATAATTTAATTTAAAAACTAATTATAAATAAAAATAGAATAAGTATAAATTGAATATAAATTGTAAATTTGAAGTAAAGATAAAAAATAAAAACTTATTCTTTTGTGATATTTTGTTAGCGCTATTTGATAGATGGTCAAAAACGTACGATAAATTCCTTATTTAAGCTCACAATAATTTAATATAAAAAACTCTTTCCATTAATTCTAACAACAGTTAAAATATGTGGTATCAAATGCCCTGGGGCTCGCCAGAGAGCGCCAATTAGTAAACATAGCAGCCCTTTTTAAACGGAATGTCTGCAGCCGTCCCACCTGCCATCCGCCCCTCTTTATCAGACCACCGGCAAAAGTTCCGTGGTTTGTATTCTCGAGTAGCCAGTGAGGGAGTGAGGGACCAGAATACCGACTGTTGGATATCTCCTTCTTTCCCTTATCTTTTTCTGCCTAAACAGGAAGGGGTGAGCAATGAGCAGAATTAGATGCTATGGGTTGTGTTTGTTTTGGCGGCCGGCAGACATGCCCTTGGGGGTATTTATTCCCATGCAAAATTGTGAGGTTTGCAGGGAAAGTCAGGGTTGGTAATAGATTACTGATCACGGTAGGAGTAGGGTTTTGCAGGGGTGATGTTTGGGATAGGGGTATTTAGCAGCTGGGGTGGGTTATGAAATTGGGAATGTTTTAAAGGGGCATGCAAGGCAAAATTCAAAAAATTGTAATTAACGCAAAACCCCATGTGAAAAATTAGAATTTTTTAGAGATAAACTATTCATTTTCTGAAGCCATTTCCAAAAACCGATTTTTTTGAAAATCGGATTTTCACAAGTAACCAGATTTACGAAATTCAAATTTCGAAAAATTTGTATTTTTTTTGCTACCTATATTGGTAGGTATGTTAATTTTCCGAAAAAAAAGAAAAAATATTTTTAAATTAGGCCTTCAAAAACTTACTAAAATTACATGTTATTAAAAAATCACGTCACTTTCAAAAAGTGATTTTCGAAAAAAAATGGTTTTCGACACGATACATGAAAATTTCCACGCGTAATGAATTATGGATAGTAATCTTAACGCTAAGCCGATGCCCCACTCCAATTCTATAGCCACTAAAACATTAATAGACCCCGCCAGCAAAAGGTCTCGATTCGCTACGGGGCCATCCGGCAAAAACGCCCATTTCCCCCGGGGAGAATAACCGGCAAAAGAAGAACGGCACCCCCGGGGCGATGACCTACTGCCCCTTTCCACTCACTAATGGCCCCCCAACGTCGAAAAAACGGGCGGGAACGGGACGAAACGCTTTTCCGGCTCAACAACTCGCCGGCTACCGCTGACTGGCTACTACATTTCAGTCCTGCCATGTTAAATTTAGACCCACATAATTTAGTAGATACCTGGAAAATAGGTGATAGCGGATTTTAGCCTTCATGGTTCCTTTAATCAAAACACGGACCCCGAAAATAGCCACATACCTAAGAAAACTTATTTGCATCGGAAAATAGCTGCCTTCTCTACGGTATGCAAGGCTTTCCGGTCAATTTTTCAATATTGAACTCCAACCAATTTCAAGCAATTTCAAGCCACGCCACCCCGTCCCCCGCCCCAGACAGCCGTTCCGTTCCGTTCTTAATTCCGATGGGGTGAAGAGAGGGAAGAGGGGCACTTGTTCGATGGGTGGGCTAAAAGGGCCAGACAGCGATTGGGCCCCATCCCTTCCTTTCCTTCCCTTTCCGTCCGTCCGTTTCGTTCCGTTCCGATTGGGCCAATAAATCTCGTTTATCCCCACCCGAGTGCTCAAGTGGCCACAAAACGTCCCTGGACCCTCCCGATTTACCCTGGTCTAGGTGTAGGAATCTTGTTTTTTAAAGTTTTTTTTAGGGTTTAGGAATATACATTCCTGCACCGTTCCTTTAAGATCGATATAAATTGGTCATTTTGGTCGAAAAATATCAATATTTCGCATTTTTAATTAGAGTTTATAACGGTTTACGTTTACGATGTGTAATAAACAGTTTAAAAACCCGACTTTTATTTATATTTAGAAAAATTGGATACCAAAGCAGAAATTGCTTTCCCTGGATAAACCGTCCCCCGCTAATGCACAAGAACCAGATCATTATAAAGGTCATAAAATCATTACACTTTTATTCTATGTACTACCGCTAAGATTTATTCTTCTTGTTTTCCTATGCACCAAAAGCCCCCAACCCCTCCCCCAGCCATTTCCGGTAACCACCCCCAATTTGCATCCCAGCCCCCTTACCCCCAGCCCATTTTATTCTAGTACTTTTTCTTGGGCCCCATGCCCTGGCCTCCCCTCTAAAAAGCCGTATCAATTTTTTCAAGCGTGGAGAGACACATTTTTTCGTGGATCCACATCCATCAACCGCTCCTAAAAAAAAGGGAGAGAGAGCCGAGGGATGAGATTGGTTTGACACCCAAATCCCATCGTCTGCCCGGGGTTAACTCGTGATGGCTGCCAGTTATTTACGGTCGGGCAGCAGTTCCAAAAATGGAGATACTCGCCAGTTTTTTTAGGAAGTCGGAGCAATTTGAGGGTTCTGGTTTTTCTGGTATGATAAAGCAGATTCGGCACGAATCCACCAGATTCGATATTTTTGCAACTCCCTCGAAAAAGCATGAAAAATCCATCAAGCATTTCATTTTCAACTCAAAATAGTGTGATAAAAGATAGTTATGTTAAAAATCGGTACTGAAATGTTAACGGGGGGGGGGCTTTCAAGGGCACGTTCAGGGACGTTTTTTGGGAAAAAAGCAAAGATTTTTGCCGCGGCCGGGGGTCGAACCCGGGCCCCCCGCTCGGGAGGCGCGGATGTATACCAGTCAGCCACAGCTACAACCTGGCGAGGGGGCGAGGGGCGCCCCACCCCGCAAAGGAGGGGAATGGCCTGTCACAGCACGGGCAGGCAGTGCGCGCGGTCCCTACGTCCACAGGGTGTATACGTTGGACAGAGTATACGGCCCCTCCCTGAACGTGCGCTTTAGGCGTGGGGAAAACCAATTTTTGTTTTTCCGCCTATAATTCACCTGTTGATTCTGTGTCGTGTATTCTCATAGTAATTTTAGTGGTCTTTTATTGCTAGAGAGCTCCAAAAAATATTTAAAGTATTTTTGAAAATTCGAAAAATTCGACGGTTTGGGACATTTTTCGCACTTTTCCAGTGAAAAAAGCAAAATTTTTATGAGTTGGTTATCTCTAAAACTGTCTAGAATTCTAACAACAAGTTTCTATTTTGTTATAGGATCGTACAGGATTACTATGAAAAATTTGGTTTCCCCCCTGCTAATAGACCAGTACGGAATTTACATAATTTTTGTAGGGTCGGCCAGAGCTTACCGTTAATCTTGTATTTCTATGGAATTTAGCTAGATGCAACCCTACGTTTTCAGAATATCTTTAGCAATGTTCAGCAACCCTTTTCCCCCCTTGCCTCCATCAACCCTTTATTGTTCCCGGTCCCATTAGGCACCCGTTCTCCTCCCAGCCCCCCTACTACCACTTCCCCCCTCACATTCCCCCTCAATGCTTCATCTCCCACAAATGCCTCAACTAGCCCGTGTAAGGGATGGTTGCGTTGCGTAGTTGTGGGAGGAGTAGGGAGGTATTCTGTAGCAGGTTCTGTTTTTAAGGAAACGTTACCTTTGGTTTAAAGTTTTTTGATTTTTACTGACAGATCTTAATCTTAATAAAAACTGGTCTAATAACTATACCTTCAATCTATTACTCTGCATCAATTCCTTCCCTGTTTTACCCTATCCCCTCCAACATCTCGACCGCTAATTTATGGGAATAGCCTGGGGACATGTCTCCCTAGCCAGCCCATAGCCAAAGATCGCAAAGATGCCCCATTTGAGCTCGTCAAATCTTGTTGAAAGCTGCGCACACTCTAATCTAAGGTTTTTGGTAATCCCTGAGTCATAACATCACCCAAATTAGCTGGCTTCTTCTCTGATTCATCCCCTTTAATTGTCAGTTTTCCACATGGAGAGTCCCTCATTTTTGAGTCACCATTTGCTGGGATTCGTAATTTCTTTGTGCAGGTAAAGATAGCTTTCAAAAACCCTTACAAACGTGTTGAGCAAGACAAAAGTCTCGGGTATCTGTTTGGATGGTTTTGGGCGGCGGGTTTTGGGGGCTGGGTGTTAGAACCGTTGGTTGTAGGTGCCCTTCCACCCCGCCGTTGTGCCATCATCCCTCAAACAGACCGCAAACCGGTCTGTACCATCTCTTGAGTGCCCTTTCACACACCCCTCTTGGCTTCGCGTCTAAGCACAACGTTTTATGTTACTTTAAATATACATGGCTCGGGTTACTGTATCGTAGGTACGGTATCAGGTTGCTAACGGTTTTTTTTTTCTTGCAAAGTCGCATTTTTTGCTTTGTCTAAAACCCTTACTAATAATCATAGGATGAATTCATTTTTGTAGTTTTTATCCACCCGTTACGTCATAAACGTACTTACCAAGTTCTCGAGCTTCTATTTTTAAGAGCTCTGCCTTCATAATCCCTTAAAACCCCAAATGCACCCTCCGAAATCCCGGATCCTATCAGACGATTAGTGTTATCAATCCGTATACGTGTTCCCTTTGAATCTGTTGATCCGTTTATCCGAGCGGGTGCGTAGTGCTCAACCCCTTCCTCCCTCCGTCCTGTCATAAACTTTCACTGATCCACTGTCCTGCGCGACAGGCCAAGTCAACCCGCCTCCAATATCCTCGGCCTATTGATCCGTCTGTACAGTTCGGGGCCCGGGGTACCAGCTTAAAGGTATTGGAAAAGTACTCTTGATTCCTCTAGCTTTTTATTTTTTTTAGAGAACGTGAAATTGTTAAACAGATTTTTCTATGTCTTTTAATGGGTTTGACTCGATTTTAAAACGCGTGTAGTTTTCTGCAATATTCTGCTCACATCGCTTGCCTTCCGGAGTTCCTCCACGTTGCTAGAAGCGGAACGGAACCCCGGTCGGCGTGTGCGGGCCGCGCGGTGTGATGGCGTAATCTGTTTACTTCCGTCCTTTCCTTCCACAGCCCCGCGACCCGCCTCGTCCCCTACTCTGGTGCAGCTATCGATGGCCGGAGTTCGGCCAAAACTCTGGTCTCTCGCTATCTGACCTAACCTTAATGCATTATCATCATACTCGTATTTTCAAATTTGAATTTTTGGCCATTAATGTAGCTTACTCCCGGCCAAACTGGTTATATCTGCTTTCCCAGATCCATTTCCTCCTTCAGTTTCACAAAATTTCCCTCATATTTCGTTCCCGATGCACCTCCCCCATAATCCATCATATCATCCATTACCTCTTGCTCGCGGAAGTAACGAACATCAACCGTTTTTCACGCTCCCCTGCCCCGTTCTCCGGTTTCACCAGCCGTTCCTCGGCCGGCCCGTTTTTCCGGTTCGAAAAATGAAGACGATGTCAGCCGGCTGCCCGTAGACACCGATCCATCAGTCTCATCATATGCACCGATGGGAAGGGCGGCTGTGTCAGCCGTCTCTCTCTCTCCTCTCTCTCTCTCTCTCTCTCTCTCTCTCGGCATATTTTGTTCCACCTAACAATTGATCGCTAGCACTATGGAAAACCTTTAGGTTTTTATCTTATTTCTAAAGTCTTTAGGAACCAAAACCCCCTCAAAAATCCCGGAAACTTTTTTGTATCACCTCAATTTCCAGATCTCCAGAATCCCTTCCCAAGAACCCTCAAATATTCAAACGAATCCTCAAAAGATCCGGACCAACATTCCCGGAACTTCTACCAAACCCTGGGGTGCAATTTGTTAGTCCCGAAATCATTTGCACCTGCGTGCAGAGTTCCGGAACTCTCCCGGAACACGCTCCTCCTCCCCATCCTCCCACCCATTTCCCCGACTAGACCGGACATCTGCAGCTTGTTAGTCTAGCTGTAAACTGGAGGTAAATGCCGCAACGCTTTACTTCCACCCAATTCCGCTTGAGCAACAAACGTAGTTTAACCCCATGCTCCTCTCCCACCTAGTCCGGTCTCAATCCGATCATTAATCACACCGCACTAGCGGTCCGATTGGGGGTGGGGTGGCGCCTGGGAAACGGCTACAAATCGACGGTAGAATGGGAGAGGCATCAGTAGGAATGTTCGGAATCCAATACCACACCCCGTCATTCTTTTAAGAAGGCAAAAAAGATTTTCTAGGAGGGTGTGGGGGGATGGATGGATATTGATAGGTCCACAAGGCGTCACAGATCATGGCGTCTTTTTGTTGATGGATTAGTGCCAGATCTCGACATATTACGGCCGGATTTCCCGGAAAAAATAGGTGGTTTTTCAGGGTTCATCTTGATCTAGTAATGTCGAATTAATTGGTAAAGTTTCGCTTAGGTACCTTGGTAATTTTTAATTTATACCTTTACATATAAGTTTCTTCGAAATTCTCGGATTATGGTGTTGCTCATCATACCCACCTTGTGCTCCTTCTAGCATTTGGGATTAGTGAGTTAGGCTTTCTTTTTTGAACGGGCTTACCTCTTTAAAAAAACCACCCAGATTTCATTGTTTCCTAAAAAATGCCCGCCGCCCAATACCGGGTCAATCAAGGCCTTCTCACCTCGTCATCGTTGGTGAGCAGCACTATTGTTGGGAGCCTGACCTTGGCCCGGCTCATGGTGCCATTCCCACCATCCAGCCCCGGCTACTCCCACTCACCTACCCTATTCAACGTTTATCGTGGCTCACCCCTCAAATCCGTCACGGTTTTTGCGTAGTTTGGAGGGCTGTGTAACTGCGCACTGAATGTTCATTTAAAGGGACTGGCAAGGTGTGGTTATGGATTTTTACATTTTTCTAAGAAAACGATACCTTTGTTTTTAACCCCATTTAAGCGCCTTCCCGTTACCTTTAAAATGTATTCAAATTTTGCGTAATTCAATATTTCTCTAACCTTCAAGCCAGCTAAGCTCCCCCAATCCCCCTAAACCTTGCCCTCCCACCTGACGCTAAAAAGCGTGATATCTGGTTTTGCAAGATGCATTGTGCGGCCAAGATGTGGGCTGGAAGACATGTGTCTCCTTCCAAACGAAAGGGGATTTCTGACCGACCGGGTGGAGCGGGAGAGCTGGGCTGGCTGGCTGGTGGTGGTGCTGCTGTGGCTGGTGCTCCTTCTTCAATAAACCCGTCCCTCCCCGCACCCCTCATGCTCCTGTTGTGCCCCCGTCCCGGGATATGCCCGTTGCCATTTCGCGCATTATTTCTCGAAATGTGATCCTTATAATCCTCGGGATTTTGGGGGTTTAAAGGAACTAGGAAGTGTGAGGGTCGATCTTTGGAGCGTACTAGGTCTAGACAGTCACTTTATACGCTAAAATAAATACCATATGATTTTATTTTTATTTCCTGTGTCCAAAAACTTAGAATAAGGATCAGTGTGCCATTTGGATCAGTTTGTAGTCGTCGACACCTAGCCAACGAGAAAGGTCGATTATCGCGTTTCCCAGCCCCTTTAAAGAAACTGACAAGCCAAAAATACGTTCCGATATCTCTAATCCCATGACCATCATCTCACACCTCCCGAATTCTCGAATCGTGATCCCCCGATCCCAACCCCCGACGATTCGCGGCCCTTGAACGGTCTCCCTCTATCCGCCTTTGTTTACAGACATCCACTGCCCCCTTCGACACCCAAAACCCACCCCTTCAAGCCATTACTTCGCCCCTCCTGAATATCCCGACACCCTATTAAATGGCCCATGCCAAAAACGGCCGCTTTTTGGGCCGTTTTCTACCAGCTGCTCGGGGTATAGCGCGCGAAAACGGGTCACAGCTGCCCGGTTCGGTTGATTGGTTTGGGTAGTTTTCTGTAAATCCAAATCGCCTATATTTTAGACTTAATTTATTTTCTAAACAGCTTAAAAAAAGGCACGATCTGGGTTAAAAAGGCTTTTTCTAATGCCTAATTTGCGTAGCGAAATTCGCATAACCGGAAACAGCATGTTTTTGGAATTTTGATATAGGCCTGGGCATCTAGGATTATTACGCATGTAATAACGCATCATTTATAGTTTTATAGCCTTGACCTATTGAGATATCCCCTGAAAAATTAGGATATTTTTGGAATTAATTAAAATTATTTATAGAAACTCCTTTTATTTCAAAGAAACTACCCCCTTCCTGGTCTCACAAAAACATAAAAGCATGGTACAGACCACCCACCGCACCCCGGTTCCGCTTCGCTACTTTGCGCTGCCTTTTTTGGGAAGGGGGATTGTTGGAGAGGAAAGAAAGGTCTTCTTCCCCCTGTGCGCAAGACGGGGGCACCCCAACGGATCCTCTACCCGGATCGATCGATCCAAGAACCAACGGACCGCAGCCCAAGGGACCACACCACCACAGCAGACAGAAAGACAGAGCGACACACACATACATACCTTCACTCTACTCTATTTTCAGTTGAGCCCACCGTTGTTTTTTTTATAATTAACTGATATTCTAAAATTTTTTTGGTTAAATTTTTGTATTCTTTGGCTTTCTTTTTATGACCTATCTTTCAAAAAGTAAGCTCAAACCTAAACCTAGGAAAAATTATAATTACCCTAATTCTTTACGCAATGGAATTAGGTCGTGCATGTTGCATTATTCGGAGTCTCTTTAAAGGTAAAGCTATATGTTTTTCATATCTATAGGTTTTTATGAATTCTTTTTTCCGATTCTATTTCCGCGCACCCTGAATTCTACTACCCTAATGCACTATCTAATGGGAGTACAGAAATTCTGTTTGCTATTTTACAGATCATTAAGTACCAAATTAAAACTTTCCACTTCTAATCCATTACGCAATCGAACTAGGAACTAGGAAGTTACGTGCGAGAACCTGGAAAACGCTTGCAAATCCATAGCCATGAATTCACCCTCCCGTTAAATTTTCTGACCCAAGATCTACGCTTCCAAATTTATTTCCATCACGCTCGACTAGTTTTCCGAATTTCTTCTCCCTATCTGCCATCGCTATTCCATTGTTTTTCGTTTTTTTTTGCCGGGCTAGCCACCACACCCCGAGGGGGTGACCCCGCGACCTGTTCACCTTTTCCCTAGGTGATATCATTCCTCACTTTCACAGCTGGTTGGTTGCCGCACTTTCGCTTTTATTCCATTATTATACATAGTTTTCTGAACCTTAGAAAGTAGCTTTTAATAAAAACTAATTTATTGTAGTTATACTTACCCAAAATGACTATACTGCCATATCAGAATTTTTATTGAAGTTTACCAACGTTGCACTCAACGTTTATTGCATTTCTGCCTATTGAAGTTTCTACGAATCTCCTCTTCTCACAGATATCCTTTCTTCAACTTAAAAATTTTAATAAAAGTCCTCTCTTTTTATTATTTTCCTGATTATAGTATTGTTTTTGTTTCTTTCTACAATCAACCCTCCTATAGCCCATGCTTTTTTGCCATCAGCAAGAACAACTGACGGCTTTTGAGCAACCTCCCTTCCCCTCCATCTGGCTCCTACCCATCAATCACTGCACCCGTTTTTTTGGTTCATCCCGACTCTGCGCAACGTTTCACGGCGCCATCGTTTTTCTGGTGTGTAATACCCGTACACTCATTTGTCGCTCATGAATTCCACCACAAATAACGGGGGCACTACCAAAAAAGCCTAAATCTGCCCTCCTAGACCTGAAATCGCCCCACGGACCTTTGATCCGATCTAGCCGCTTTTAGGTTTCCTTGTTTTTGGGCTCACCTGCTTGGGCAGTGAGCTGCCAAAACACTCCTTTCTTCCCAATTGATCCTCTTTTACTCTGCAATTCATCATTTTGAACCCGGCGATCCTCAAGATATCCGCGAATGGTGGCACGTTTGGAACGTGTGACCTCCTCCTCCTCCTCTTCCTCCCCCCTCTGCCATATCCATTCCGCTCCGCCAATCACTGATATTCGTGCCGCATTGGCAAAACTGAAAATGCCCCGCGTATTCGCAGTTTTTCTCTCGATCCCCCCAAATCTCGATACATGCATATCTCGCAAACCCCCGGCCATTCCCGACCGTACTTGATACCATTTTTCAGATGTCGAAACAACCGGTACGGGTTGTGGCCGCCGTGCAGCCACCTCGAATACCCACCGTCCATGTGCCACCAAATACTGGGAGGTCAGCTTCGATACCTCAAAAAGTGCAGTCAGCATATATCGCAGGGTTCGCACGGTTTGCAAGACAGCATTTGCCCAGTAAAGCATGTACCACCATCAACATTAAGCTAAATTAGTCATTAACCAGGGTTGAAAAGCCGCTTCGCGACTTTTCAACCCTGGCCCCGTCTCACCCCATTTTATCCTAAACCTTTGCATAATTATCTTGCATTCTGATCACAAAAACTGAAAAAACTTTTTCTGCCCCTTTATATAGTCGAATCCCTCCTTCCGGTCTAGGCTAATTTGTTCTAACAAAGAGATTTTCACAAAAGCTTAAATTTAATGTCGAAAACCGCTGATTTTGTAAAATTTTATATGTGTGCAGTCATCTCCAGACCATTGCGCACCTAATGACGTATCATACGTACTTTAAAATTCATCCCCTAGCGAGATATCCTCCGGACAGACAGACGGAAGTGGATGCAAAGTGGCACACACACACACACACACAAACACTATTTTTTTATATATAAAATAATAGGATAGGATATAGTAGGATACAGTGTAGTTAGCAGTCTAAGGCTAGTCTAAGTCTAAGGATACTTTAGGTAAAAATAGGGCTAAAATAGCTTTATTCCCAACTATTTGACCTCAAATTTCTTCTCTTCCGCTAAATTGTTCGATTGAAATTTAATATATTCCTAATCTACAAAACACATTTTGATATACTTTACAGCCAGGTAGCACAAAAGGAGCCGAGATACAAAAGTTCAATCCCGGCCGTCGTAACAAAGTTGTCTTACCAAAAGACCTTAGGGCTCAAACATTACCAGTTATGTGCACCATGAGAAGCTTGCAAATCGTGTCAACCGTGCGCTATTTGTTAACTGCCAAAAAAGACCCCCAAGGAACTCTAGTTTTCCCTGGATGAAATTAACCATAATTCTTAGATCCTACAACGAAATGGTAGACGTCGCCGAACGACAACGAAAACAGATCGAAACGAATAAGTAAGCTATCAAAGTAAAAAAAAACCCATTATCTTTCAGAGTCGAAGAAGAAAGGAGAACACGAACGGTCGGTGGAGACGTCCGGGAAAGATTGCAGCAAAGTAAACGGCATGTGGCCGAGGGCGAAATGGAGTTGAGCAGGTAACACAGTTTTGAAGCACCCGAAAAGAAAGTAGCCAGAATATTGTAAAACCATCTACCAAAATAAAAAAACAACGAAAAACTAAAGAATTTTTACGGAAAGGGGAGAAAGTACAAATCTTTACGCACCCCTTTTGACCGTCAATGTTGTATCACGGAACCAGGATCAGGCGAGCTGATTTTCTTTTCTTTTCCCCCACCCCAAAACCAAGTCTCAATCAACAACACAATCCCAAACAAGCAACTTGAAATGGAAAATGAAGAACGTACTGGCGCTCAAGTGCTGAGTCTCGTTCCAAATGAGACTCTTGGCGTCATTCGCGCAAAGTTGGCTCCAGCTTTCGATGGAACTTTGACGGGGAAAGCGTTGGTTCAACGGTACGATTTAGAGATAATATGCGAAAAGACGCAACCTAAGGCTAGAATATTTCGCTCACTTTTCGATTTCTTTATTATGCCTTTGTTTCAGAATACGGGAGCTGGAACGCGAGACCCGTGCACTAAGCCTTCGAAACGACGAGAACCAGCGAACCCTGAATGGCCTTCAACAACAGAAGGAGAATCACGAGCTGCAACTACGCCGAACCTGCGGACGTGTTTTTAAGCTAAAACAAGAGATCGAAGAGATGCAGCGCCGTCAAGCGTTGGCTCGTTCGGATGCGGCCCAGGTTAGCCGGGCTGTGCAAGCTCGAGTACAGGTGCGAATTTTTTGCTTTACGTTATTTTTTCATAGAATGAAGGTCCAAAAGCCGTCCGAGAGGACCAACATCAAACTCGTCCGCGTGCCTCGGTGGAGCCGTTCAACGTGCAAGTCCCCTCCAAGCAACTGCCCGCTGAGGAAGTCAAGAAGCACATCATCGATCGAAACGTTGATGCTGATCAGCAGTACAAGTTAGCTTTTCGCTGTGAAGTTTTATGTAAACTTAGTTCCCATCTTGTCGTATGCGCGCGCTCGGATGACAGTTGCTCGACTTCATCCTCTTCGACCGTTCCATCCCCACCGGTGCCCTCGCGTGAACCTGCTCCGAGCCCTAGCCCTCCCAAAGATCCTCATCCGTCGAATGCTGCGCCTCCTATTCCACCTCCACCATCCGTGCATGACGTAGCCCTGCCAATGACTTCGGCGAAAGCTTCCCTTACGGTCCAAATGGGCCTTGTGCATATGCCAAACGGAGTAGCTCCTGGCGTCGTTGAGGTAACGATATAATTTTGGTTTTTACTTTTTGCTTTAGGCATTGCTGCAGCAACCGTCAACTTCTTCCACAACGCCTTCGGGTGATCCAATGGAGGAGGCCCTTCGACTACGCCAAAGCAAAGCGGATATGGTTTCTTTGCGCCCGCACTCGCTACAAGCTGCTAAGAGAAGGTCGTGGGCTGCCTCAGAATCCACTGTGACCGAATCAGAGGGTGTGATGCGTGCCCTAGTTGACGCGCAGAAGCGAGGGGTTACTCACTACGCTCAGGTATTTATCTTGGCTTCCCTATTCATTTGAAAGCTTTATGCTCCGTAAAAGTCTTGTTTTAATACCATGCTTTTCAGGAATCCGCTATTTCTGTCACGCAGACGGAGATCCCGCCTGTCGATCTGGCTTCGTGCCCGCCGATAGAAGAGGAAGAGACTGTAGGTGAAGTCGCCAATGAAACTGAAGTCGAGCCGAGAAGTGATGGTGAAGCGGAGGAAGCGGAAGACGAAGATGAAGAGAAAACCCCAAAGCTGAAGGTGATTTTTAAGGTTTGGCAGCTCTTGCTCCGAAGGGCCACATTTGTCGATTCCTTTGCTGTTTGTTTTCTTTCCCTTGCGCTGGGGGCATTTTGGGTCGCCGCGGGGGCTTGGAAGCTAGTTAGAATCTCGTTTGTCGGCGGGTCCTCCCAATTCCTCTTCTCATCCTTTTTCTTCTGGATGCCGTTCTCGGAGCAACCCTGCCGTCATGCTTTGGTCCAAAAATATAGTTGGCGTAGGCTGTACAATTTTTTGCGTCAAATGGAAAGCGTCGAGGTCAATCTAGTTAGCTCTGTCTTTTTTTTTTCTAGGGCTTTTTTATAAGCAAATTGATCTATTTTTGTTTTCTCGTGAATTAGCTCATTTTGTGGGTGTCTCCTAAAGATGGCCTTCAAAAAGTCTTAATCCTCTCGATGGATCCAGGCCGCTTCTATGGCTGCCGCAAAGATGCGGCCTGCAACGTGTTAATCCGGCCACCCCTGGCATGCCATTTTGAAACGTCCTTACCACAATCATCAGCTAATGGAACGCTCCATCACAATATCTGGCCACAAAGGCATCTTGCATTTAATTGTCTCATTTCGATCTTTTCTATTCCTAATTATTTCATAGTAGTTTTATAGCCAGAGACTATGTACCGCACGCTGCGAAGAACTGTTAATTGGCGTAAGAATGCCGCAGAACAAGACTCTAAGGTGCACATGGGTTTCGTTGTGTTTTGCGGTAAAATAACGCGGGGCGGTGAGGGGCAAACTTCGCCAAAATTCGAACACTCCTACATTCTTTGTTTTAGGTCGTTCTTCTTCCTGCAAAGGCTGGACGCAGCATTCTGCGACCGCGCGACATGGTCAAGACCAAGCGACCCGTAAGGTTCGATCCTCTCGTCTTGCTGCTCGATGCGGCTCTCGAAGGCGAAATGGACCTCGTGATTACCTGCGCTGGTCTTCTTTCCGATGTTTCCGCCGCCAACGACGAAGGCATCACGGCTCTGCACAACGCTATCTGCGCCGGTCATTACGAAATCGTTCGATTCCTCATTGATCGGTTTGCTGATGTCAACGCGCAGGTGAGATTTTCATGTGTGCT
The DNA here is from genome assembly GCA_038088335.1 of Mesorhabditis sp. LJ9110. Lineage (NCBI taxonomy): Eukaryota > Metazoa > Nematoda > Chromadorea > Rhabditida > Rhabditidae > Mesorhabditis > Mesorhabditis sp. LJ9110. The sequence goes on from JBBGBA010000096.1 coordinate 227,999, forward strand.
CGAACTAGTTTAGTGGCTGTTTTATTTTATCGAACATGTGATGCTGACATTTTCGCGCCAATTAACAAAGTTTTCATTTTCAGGATTCTGACGGGTGGACCCCGCTCCACTGCGCCGCCTCGTGCAATCACCTTCCAATGGTCCGCCTGCTTATCGAAAGTAAGCTATTGTGTTTTGCTGATTAAACTTGATGCATTAGGCGGTGCCTGTCTTTTCGCCGCTACGCTCTCCGACCAGGAGACGCCCATTGAGAAGTGCGAGGAGGACGAAGATGGATATGATGGTTGTCTCAAATACATGCTCTCGGCACTGAACGCGACTGGTTCGATCAACGCGGGAAAGGTTCGCTGGTTTCCCACTCCTAGTACTAACGATTTTTAGGTTTACGGCGCCTACACCTACAAAGCCAAGTTCCATGATGAGTTGTCGTTTGAGGCCGGGGACGAGTTGCGTGTACTCGCGAAGGATGAGGAAGAGAAGAATTGGTGGAGGTACCTATTTTATATATCTTTTTCTCTTCGCCGTAATCAGTCCGCAATCAGTATTCAGTGTTTGAATCCGCACTCGTGATCCAAACCCATGCGTTTCAGGTGCGAAAAAGTCTCACCGGATGGCAAAAAGCGCGTCGGCATCTGTCCTCGCACCTACATTTCGTTGTACCCGCCGATCAAGTTCCACGAAAGGTAGTTCAGTTTTTCTGGCCTTTTATTTTATCTTCTTTTAGGCTCAATTTCGCCCCGTTCCTGATTCCGGTTGAGTCGAACAACAACCCCGACAAGAACTGAAGTCACATGTCTGAGCTTGGCCTTTCACTTCCCAATGCATCTTTGTTTTGTTCAGGTCGCGCCTCATCTCCTTTTTCTTGATATGGGTACCATTCGCTCTTTTCCCCTCAATTTTACTTTTTAACGTGCATCTTTATATTGGTTATAATGAAGTCCACCCCTTTCAAATGGTGATAATTCTCTTTGCTCAAGTTTATATTTTCCAACCCTTCGCCATTTCGTTTGTTTGTCCTGCCACCGTTTTAATAAAAATTTGTTTTGCGTTACGATGTCGCTGAATGCAATTTCGGATTTTCAATGACAGAGCTGCTTCAGCTTGGGGCAGCGATCATTCATCAATGAAATATGGTTAGACGTGATTGCGATCTAAGGTTTAGACATCGTGGTCATCATCGGGCCACGCGCTCAAAGTTGGCATAAGTTATTTTATGAACGATTACTGCTTGCTGGCGATCATTTCACGCCCTTCCTAATAGAATACCGAGGTTGATAACCCCGATGTCGAACACCTGAAGAGCGGTGCGTCCCGCGTCTGGCAACTTCGACTGACCTGTTTCGGCACTTTTCCCTCTGTGATATATTTCTTAGGCGGACCGAAGCGGACCAGCCTTATTGTAAAACCATTCATCAAAATAAAATAAAAAACACGAAAAACTAAGCAAGTTTACGGAAAAGCGGTAGAAAGTGCAAATCTTTACGCACCCCTTCTGACCGTCAATGTTGTATCACGGAACCAGAACTGTTAATTGGCGTAAGAATGCCGCAGAACAAGACTCTAAGGTGCACATGGGTTTCGTTGTGTTTAGCGGTAAAATAACGCGGGGCGGTGAGGGGCAAACTTCGCCAAAATTCGAACACTCCTACATTCATTATTTTAGGTGGTTCTTCTTCCTGCAAAGGCTGGACGCAGCATTCTGCGACCGCGCGACATGGTCAAGGCGAAGCGACCCGTCACGTTCGATCCTTTCGTCTACGAGGTGGGGGGCGGTTTACGTGCACTTGCGGACGATGGGGAAGAGAAGAATTGGTGGTGGTAGTTTCACATTATGAGCTTGGTCTTTTACTTCCAAATGCATCTGGTTTCGTTCAGGTCACTCCTCATATCCTTTTTCTTAATATAGGTATTATGCGCTCTTTCCCCCCCCCAACTTTACTTTATTCTAACGTGCATCTTTATATTAGTTATAATGAAGTCCGCCCCATTGAAACCAGATAATAGCCCTTGCTCACGTTTGTTTGTTGATTGTCCTGTTTTAATAAATGTTTGTTGCTGAATGCATTTTCGGATAATCAATGACGGATCTGCCCTGCTTCAGTTTGGGGCAACGATCATTTATTAGTAAAAGATGGTTAGACGGGATTACGAGACCTAATGGTCAGTCATCGTGGTCATCATCGGGCAACGCACTATAAGTTGGCATACGTTATTGTATGAACGTTTACCGCTTGCTGACGATCATTTCACGTCCTTCCTCATAGAATACCGTCTCGAGGTTGATAACCCCGATGTCGAACACCTGAAGAGCGTTGCGTCCCGCGTCTGGCAACTTCGACTGACCTGTTTCGGCACTTTTCCCTCTGTGATATATTTCTTAGGCAGGCCGAAGCGGACTTTTCGCGATCCTGGCTACAAAGCGGTTTTTTATTAGCAATATTATGCGGAAAGCCGCATACCTTAATGCCATCGTCGCAGTCATGGTACACCTTGAAGATCGGGTCGATCGGCGTCAACTCGGCGGTGCCTCCCTGCAAAAATTCTCGTCTAAGGTGAATTAAATCTCTTTTTGTTGGCTGGCTGTGATTAATTTTCGTCGCGGATCGCATGAAAAATGCTACGGACCTTTAGGTGAAATTCGCCGTTGCTGTCGGTGTACCCTTGATCAAGCAGGTCATCCGGGTCCGGTCCTATAATTAGCAAGCGTGATTTGGCTTCTTTAGACATTTATTCAATAGCTGCCGATTGGCTCTTTTTAAGCTTCTTTTAGGGGGAGATGTTATTTGTGGACCTACTCACCTGAGTCCTCCTCCCACAGCTTCACTCGAACATTGGCGGCCGCTTTCGGACCGCACACCAAGCGCCCCTAAAATAGAAATTCCCTGGAATTAATTTCAAGACAAAGGGCCTCAACGATTGGCAGTAACTCATAAACTTTACCAACCTTGACGGCAATCGACTGATCCCTCATCGCGAGTGTCAGCCCAAACAATGCTAGCGCAATTAGATAGTTCCTCATTCTGAAAGTCAGAGTTTATTTTGAATTCTGTATTCAATGGGTTTGAATTGAAGGTATTAAGTTTGAGGAAGCCCGGGGGGTGAAGCGTTGTTGTTCAAGGCGGCGTCCGATGTCTTTATAGGAGGCGATAAGCGATGTTTGTTGATAAAATATTGATTGCTTCGCCTCCGCCGCCTTCCGGCGTTGTTGTGGCGGCTTCAGTGGGACTGGGAAGTGGCTGATCTGGAACTGAACGGAACATCGGGATATCGCCTAGTCAAAACGGTTTTCTCCGGGATTTTTCCTGATGGAAAATTGGCTGTAAATTGAAAGGGGTATTCAAAGATTCGCCAAAAATTTTTGCTTTTTGCATTGGCTGGAGTGCGCATCGGCAATTTTTAAGATTGTTTGAGCAGAAGCCTAATCCTCGGCTTAGTCCTAGCCTAAATCTAAGCATAAGCCCAATTCCTAGCCTAAGTCTTACATTTTTTGGCCTACACAGATTTGGCAATTTAAACCTTTCTCCTGCAATTCCACGAAAGCATAAGGAGTGTGAGTGTGAGTGGGGTAAGAGGATGACCGGGATGTGCCCTGAGGGGGACTCGTTTCAACGAGAGGTATGAGCCATAGCCAAAGCCATAGCCAAACTCTTGAGAAGTGACAACTGCCTGCCCGGTCGATGATGGGTCCTCATGGGTCTCCCCTCTCGGCTGCCCGATCCCTTCACAACTATCCTTGTTGTCCGCTTCCAGATTTTGGCTCTTGAAATTTGAGCCGGTTACAAGGTTTTATAATGTAATATAATTTGGATAATACTGAGGTGTTGCGGATCTAGACGCCTCATTGGAATCTCAGGCTAATTTAAAAAAATGGTTTGAACACGAGCTCAATTTCTTGGCTTTTGCGCTTTGCCTCGTAATGATCGTGTTAATTCCGGCGTCTCGGATGTTTGTAACACCTCTAAAAATACTGTATTTACAATTTTTTATTGGTATAATATGGTATTTGTAGAAAATGTTGCTCCCACCCCTCATCTCCATCCTCCTATACACACTGGCCGATTCCAAACCGTTTGGCGAGCCAGCGGAGCAGGAAAAGCCAGCCAAAACAGTGCGTGAAGCTCAGGTCAGCGCCCATCGCCACGATGAGCTTGTAGAAGAAGAAGAAGGGGTCCTCAGAAGACGTGCCGACGTCCCCGGGGTGGCAAGTACGTTTCACGGTAGGCGGAAAGGTAGGCGAGGCTTTTGTTCGTCATTACAGATTCCTTTACAAAATCCATCACTCACAGAAGTTTTCTAAAACACCTTATCTCTTCTTTACTCCAAAAGTTTCGCTCATCGAAAGGTCCCCCGTATTTTTTAATTTTTAATTAGCTGTTGAAAATCGGGATTTCAGTCGAAAGCCTCGATTCGCCAATTGAAAGGATCGAAATTCGATTGATTGATGAAAATGGAACCCAATCACATGCTGATGAGGTGATTGTGGTTGATGATCACGAAGAGGTAAGCTTTTAACTACTTTTTGATATGCCTTCCGTTTTGAGAAAGATGAAGGCAAAACAACATTGACGACGGTGAGCTCAGAAAGTTCAGCTACTGAATCTCCGACTGAACCCCCGACAAGGGTCGCCGAGAAAGAACCGGATTATAAAAAGGTATTAGCTATTGATCGACTCCAAATTATTATTTGGATTTTTTAGGTCGAATACATTAAAGCACCAGAAGTTCGTATTGAAGAAACTGTGCAACCTGAAACTGTTGAAAAAATGGTAGAAAGGTTAGTTTTTATTTTACTAACTTAATCTTCGAGTATATATTAGCACTGCCACGACTATGGAGATGATCACGGAAGTGCCGACTACACCTGAAGCTGAAGCCGCTGGCGTCGAACTTCGAAATGAAGATTTTGTGACGACGGCAAGCTCGAAATAGATTTATTTTTATGAGATTTTAGAGCCCTACTCTCGCTTATCCGTCCGTGCCGCCGCCACCAGCAGAAATCGATGAATTGACAAAAGATGTGGACAAGATTCCGGTCCTGAAACCTATTCCGGAAACTGAGGTGCGTAGGTTTTTTGCCTAAAAATACGATTTTGCGAGCAATGGCCACCCGCCACCGATGACCAGAGAGTCAATTTTTGACTTCTTAGCCCTACACCTCGATCAGCTGTCCCCATCACTTTTTAGGACTGTTCTAGTCTTTTTTCGAATCTGGCCTTTGCCCTAGTGTTTTGACACGGTGACTCATTGACAGCTTCAACTTTTTTCTAGCCAAAGCCTGTTGTGCCCGTCAGTTGGGGTGATTTCGGAGGGGTAGACGTGCAAAAGTGCCGACGTCACGGCTCAACTGGCTTGGGGGAAAACAATATTGGGACGTAGGGCTGGGGTGTTCACTAGAGATGCTAATGTTCCGATTTAGCGAACCTTAAACCGCTACGCCTAAAAGTACCATAGCATTAATGCGTACACGTGCCACACATGCTTCATTGCCTTCCCAGCGCCTTTAATCGAACTTCTCGCAGGGCCCTTTTTCACGGGGGGAAAACGGCTGCGGCGGCTTTTCACAAAGGGGTTTGCCCCGAGGATCGGTGGCCATTTGATTGAGGTTGATGGATCCATTGCTGGTCTCTGTCTGTCTGACGGGTTCGTATTTTCCCGGAAGGGATTTCCCCAATGCTTCACTAAATTTCATTACATGCTTTTAAAGGCACGGGCGAGGTATGGGTCACGATTCCCCGCAGATCAGACACGGACGCAGGGGCTTTCATAACGTAATTAACTACGGCACGTTTATGGTGGCCAAAGTGCAGGCACGCTGCATGTCCCTAATGCGGACAATTTATACGCATACCGTACCGTCCCTCTCAAGGCAGAGCCAATATGAAAAAAAAGCTGTGTTTAGGAAAATGAGCCCGAACCTGTTGAAGAATGCCTGACAAATCGACTCTCACTTCCCGAAAAGGTTGTAGAGAAACTGGAGGAAATGTCGAATAAGTTTGTTTTCAAGCCCACCATATATAATTTATGTTTTTAGCCTACGTAAGCGTATCCAACGGCTAAACCGACAGCAACAACGCCATTGCGTCGGCGGTTCGCAGGATGAGCGAGACTCGCACAAGTACGTGAAAATCATCCATTAAACGGAGAATAACACCAAGATCTTCAATCTATCAATAAACAGAAATTTTCAGACATTGTCCACTATGGCGCGACGAGAAAATGGTGCACTACTATCGTCTAATGCGACTCAACTACTGCAGCGACGTCGACAAGTGGCCAAATTCCAACCGCTTCAAGCGCACCTACGCCCAACATTTTCAACTCTACGAAACGTTATATGCCTTTAACCAGCAGTAATTCAGTAATTATAGCTTTCAGTCCATCATTTTCATTTTTGATCATAACATTGCGTGCCCGAAACACTACCTTGTACACCCCCCGACATCGATTTTGGCTTCGAAAATACTACGGGTCACCTCACCAGCTCATTATTTCCCCCATATTTAGTGACTTTTTGCTGTCCATGAGTTTGCACAAATTTTTAGTACAAACCACAACTCAATGCTGGCATTTTATTGAATTTCAGATGCGATAAATAAATTAAATGGGTTTATTAACAATTTAAGAAATCAAATTTATGCCAGGTATTTGTCAATGACCTCCTTGACGAGGGTGTCGCGCGGAATCTGTAGATGATTGCCGTCCACCTCCAAGAAGTGCAGCCGGCCGCTCTCGTGTAGTTTGCGCAATCCGATGCGGTCCTATGAATGCAAATTAAATTGGCTTTTTTTACGATAGAAATATGGAAATAAAGGGGCATAAAAATTCTAAATTACCTCAAGGTATAGTGAGGTCTGATTCATCGGCAGGATCGTATGTAAATCGCCTGGCTTGTAGAAACCGAACCACTAAAAATTACTTTAATGATTTGAGGTTCTGAATTACTAATGAATTAATATTTACAAAAAGTATAAATAGGAAAAGAAATCCCCGAGGGGAAGAACTTGCCGAAGCGAGCGAATAATAGGCGTACTAATAATTTACCTACTGGCGAGACCAAAACTAAAACAATAAATACCGTGCTCTCCCGGGGCACCACCATTTCATCGCGACTAAAAATAACAAGCAAAAACTGCTTCAATTTCAGCATATTTGCCTTGTATTCCGGGTTTACCACCTGAAATGTGAATAAACACAGATCGCTTTGAATAAATCAACCTTTTCGTTATTCAAATCAGAGAGGAAGATATTTCTTGATTTGTATTCCTCATTGTTCAATGGGTCATGCCAGTATTGCGCTTGGACAACGCTAAAGCAGTATTAAAGGAAGTAAGAAGTTGGGATTTACTGATTTTGGACGAAGGCGGTGTAAGCGCCATATTCCAACAGATGACGGACACTATCACAGATTGCCGTTGGTCCGATGCAGTACGGGAAGCCGTAAATGCCCTTAAAATTTGGTACTGTAGTATGTAGTTTGTATTTTACCTGGTGGGGTCCGCCGATAGAAACTAGATTTTTCACAGGAGGATCTGGGCAGCGTTCAGCAAGTGCACGCCTGAAAATATAAATTTTTGTATACTATATTCGATAAAAAATGCGAAATAGATACTAAATCTTTTATATCCGTTAAAATATGCATTCATTACAGTAAAACCCACACAAAAAGCCCGCCCTGCGAAAAGCCCATCGCGTGATAACCTCCTTGAAGCTGGGGATCAAGCCTAAGAACTAGTATTTACAGGATCGTGTTTCTGACTACCGTATTTTTGCACACGCCTCCAACACCAAGTCGTTCATATTCCCAATAAAGCCGTGCTCCATGTCCTAAAATATTTCCATAACACGGTAGCATTACGGTACCCACCGTAGCCACATTTCCACCAAGCATGAGGCTCTTGACATAAACTCCGGGGAGTCGCTCTTCGATCAGTTTCTTCACAGAACCCATTGATAATGGATTACAGCAACTATCGCCTAAACGAAAATGGCAAGATGAATATTGTTGGTATTCGAGGGCTAAAAACTATCAGACTACAAGCTTCAGATTCAGCTAAACAAGCTACCCATTCCATGCCATAAAACAACCGGTACGCGGGACACCTCCACACGAGTAAGGTTGTTCGTCTAAAATCACTTATTTTTGTTTAGAAAATTATTGGATCTAAATCTGAAACTCAGTGATGGTTGAAATTACCTTTAAAAGATTCTTAAAGTGCGCCTCCTTTTTGGCCGCGCATATCGCAAACGCGGCGAAGAGGTAGAGCAGCATCGCGGCTGCTAAAAAAATGTAAGGTACAACTAAATTCCAAGAGTAGTATAACGTAAAGTAATATATTAAAATATCGGAATCTTTTGCTGGCTTAGCAAGGTGATCAGGGCAACATAGGGGTCACTCGATTGTGACCAGCTGTTCCTTTGGCGGCTAATGTCGATCGATTGGAGGAGCGGACAATCAAGTGGTTTCTCGCTATTTGGATGAGTAGATCGAAAGCGGCAAATAAAAACAATAGTGTCTTATGAAAAACAGACAAAACCGTATTGTTTTTTTGAAGCGGTCACTGTTTTTTAAGGGGATCGACAACACCTGATCTGCAATGGATTGCCGGCCGCGATACGCAACGGGTCACGCACGCCATAAATCATAGAGCTTAAAATGAACCTGCGTTTGTAAGGTAAGAAAATATGCTCTTTCCTACTATTGGTACCTTTATGCAGTTTTCTTATTATTTTTTCAGCAATTTTTAATTCTGCTACCTCTTCAACAACCAAAAATTGCTATCTTCTCCATGACGAGTCACCTCCCAGCTCCCTCAGATTATGGCCACCCGAGCAAGCGGAGGAACGCGGAAAAACGGTGAGCCGATGAGAGCTCACCCCCGTTGTGCTTCCATAAAAAATATGCCTTCACATGCAGACACCCTCTCAGCTAGGGGGTCCAGACACAGAGATGTTGGAGGGACAATGAGCTTCTCATCTCGCCGGGGTGTTCAATCTCTTTCTTTGTAGAGTTATGGCACATATGGGAGATTTCGGAGGGTTATAGCTAAACGGAATGCGGATTGTGTTGGTTTATAGGTGGGTGGGATTGAAAAGACCACATGGAGCTTGATTGGCATAACTGTCCATAAATATTGGTGCTAGAGCCAAGCTTCTGATACCTTTAAATGGTCGCTGATTCCTAAAATGTCTCTGCTAGTCTCGGTAAACTCGAATCCAATACCTTGAAACGTTAGACAATTCCTCAAAAATCCTTGCTAGGTGGATCTACCTGTTCGCAGCTATATTTTCTAAACCTCTCCTAACCCCCATTTGAATGCATCAATGTTCAAAGATATCTTCTACCCTAAAATAATAATAATAATAATAATTTATTCAACACTAAGGTTTCAATAAGAAACGCTTAAAAGTGAGGGAATATGGTTTGAAAAAAGGGAAAGAGGAAAAAATGGAATAGGAAGTAAGAAAAGTAAGAAAAAAGCCAATGATGATGAGGAATAGGGGCATGGTGATATAAAGGTTAAGATAGTACATAATCCATAGGAATGAGTTTGGATACAGCTTTATGAAAACTTTCGCATGATGAAGCAGAGACGATTGAAGGGGAGGAATTCAGATTGAGCAGGTTCTTGAGCTAAAAAGGCTTTGTGGTAGGATTTTTGTTTATAAAGGAAGGAATAGTCAGCAATTGTGTTCCTAAAGTTCAGCGGTTTGAGATTGAATTGTTCTAGTGCCGAACGATAAGACTTGTAATCAACCCTACATCGATAGCAAACTTTTCTAATAAAATCCTTAAGTACACTTTCAATTGCAACGCGATCTTTTTTTAAAAAAGGAGAGGTAACAGGTGAGGCATACTCAAGTATAGGTCGAGCATAAACATTGAACGCTTTTGTATAGAGACTAGGAAGTCGACTACGAAAAATTTTAAAAAGAAGAAAGCAAACTCGCGCAGCCTTCTTCGTGACATGGAGAACATGTGGTGACAGGCTGAAATCATTGGACAGTAGAACACCTAAATCACGTATTTGTGTAGCCTGAGGCAATATCTGGCCATTAATAGAATAGCAAATTTTAGGATTACGCTTCCCATAGTGCATAGACGCGCATTTAGGGATAGCAATGAATAGCTGATTGTCAGCAACCCATTTCTCCAATTTATGGAGCTGTTCGGGCAAAGTAGAGGCGTGGTCCGACCAAAGTGGCTGATTAATTTTAGGTCATCCGCAAAGAGTAGCCCATCGGGCAGATTTTTAGCATCATTTAGGTCATTAATGAAAATAACGAATAGTAAGGGACCTAGGACGCTGCCTTGGGTACTCCGGAGATAACTGGGGCTGAGATTAGATAGACAATTGCTGACCCGGACCATTTGTTGCCGCTCTAATAGCCAGGCTCGAATCCAATTCAGAAGCGGTCCTTCAATCCCATAGCTAGCAAGTTTAGAAAGCAATCTGTTGTGATTAACGGTGTCAAAGGCTTTACAAAATCGACGTATACAACGTCTGAAAAGAGACCGAATCTTCAGCCAGCAATAGACTTTGAATGTGGCTCAATAGCTGGGATGTTGTGGACCTTTGGGGCAGAAAGCCAAACTGCCTTTCTGATAACAGTTTGTTAGTTTGAAGAAAGTCTTGAATCGCCCGTCTGACAAGTTTTTCCATGATCTTGGAAAATGTACTTGTCAGACTGATTGGACGATAGTTTGATGGGTCCGACTTCTTGCCCTTTTTGTAGATCGGCTCTATATACGCTATCTTCCAGCTAGATGGGACAGTTCCGGTATCGATGGAACGATTAAATATGATCGATAAAGGTAGGGCTAAAGATGTAGCACAAGCCTTTACCAGATAGGCTGGGACCGGATCTGATGTTTTGGTAAATTTCGGCTTTAGTGACGTCATAATGAGCCTCTCAATGGTATGAGGGGCAAGGTCCAGAAATTGGAGCGATTCGTTTGTCCGTCGAGGAAAGTAGGCTGGGGTGGATTGGGCATGATTAAAGACAGCAGAGAAATAAGTTTGGAGAATTTGTGCCTTTTCACCATCAGTGGATGCCATTTCACCATTGTTTCCAGATAGGGAGGGGATAGCAGATGGAGCTCTGAACACTGACTTGACGTGCCGATAAAATCGTTTGGCTGCACTCATTCTATCTAGCTTGGAGCTGTTATCCACAAAGTTTAGCTCTTTATGCATATTTTCTTCGTTGAGAGCCAATTTTAGCTCTTGGACCACATTCTTATATTCAATAGTGTTGCCAAGGGTACGCCAGATATTGAGCTTTTTCTTGTGGAGAGCTGTGATTTTTGCGGAGGGTCGCATTTTGTAGGCTTTTTTTAGCGGAACAAATTCCTCAACAAGTTCAGCAAGAAAGTTATTGAGCATTTTTTGCAGCTCTTCAGCATTTCCTTCACGAAATTCCCAAAGCCAGTTCACCCCCGCGATTCTTGCATTCATTTTTTCATAGTCGGCCCGGTGGAAATCTTTTTCTCCGGACACCGTCGGGGCAAAGTGACTCATCACAATATTAAATGTGACGGACCGGTGATCGCTGAAAGGCTCCCCAACATCCAAGGAATCGATTAGCCCGGGGAGTGGGGTGAGGACAAGGTCCAGAATATTGTGGAATCGAGTAGGAGTTGTGACCAGTTGGGAAAGGCCCATTTTGGATGCAAAACGGACCAGCTCCTGACAATTATTACATTTCGTGGACTTTTTTATCCAATCAATATGTGGGGCATTTAGGTCGCCAAGGATAATATAAGGCATAGTTGATTTTGCAAGAATTTTGTGGAAAAATTGAAGCAATGATTGGAAGGACTGAGAATGTAGGGGATGGTAGCAGAGAATGAGTCGGAGGGCGGTTTTTGACTTTTTAATAAACAGATCAAGACATAGAACTTCGAGTTCGGTGGAGACATTTAGCTTGCAGATTTTTAGATGGCTGCGATAAATGACTGCTATGCCCCCTCCATGACCTTGTCGGTCTTTTCGCAATATAGAGTAGCCAGGGATGGTTAGAAGAGAGTCAACAATATCGTCCTTTAGCCAGGTTTCTGTTATAAAAACAATATCTAGTTCAGTTAATAGTAGCATAGCATTTAATTGTGCCAATTTTGGATAAATAGACCTGGCATTGATTAGGCTAGCACGGATAACAGGATTGCTTACTTGGATTTTTGTTCCACACAGCCGGCTCGACTCCTTCGGGATAGATACGGCGAGTCAGTTTCAGATTCCGCACAGTCCAAATTGCTTTCCCAGCCTTGAGGTTGAGCTCGAATGCTTGTTTCCAGGCTGCCTGATAAATCAGGCTGTCCGTGACCGAATAATTGGGTCTGGAATTCAGACCTTTCTGGCGATTGACCGGATGATTGACGGCCTTCATGAAGGTTTGAGCAGCTTGGATAGTGTCGAATTGGACAATCAAGGGTCTTGGCGAAGAGGCTGTTGCTGGCCTCTTGCCGCCCAGCCGAAAAACCTTGGTCGGAGCGGTGAATTGGGGAACATTGGTCAAGTCGATTTTTTGGGGAAGAGCATCGACCTCATCAGTCTCAGATTCGGGCAGCCCTTTTAGGAATACTTGCTTCTCACGTTCATCCGCGGAATCATGGTCTTGAAGGACCTGTTTGATGGCAACTAGTTGAGGAATAGAGGCTTTTGCTGCCATCGTGGCATAGGAAGCGGGGACCGGGATAGTCGCCGAATTTTTCATCAATCCTTCGACAGTTCGTTGGAGCTTCTCAACTTTTCCGGTGAGAGCCACAACCAAACTATGCAGTTCGCTGATGGTTTTTGCCTGTGCGTCAATCATAGCGGCATTGACGAAAGCGTCAGCCTTTCGCCTTTCAAATCGTCTTCAACAACCAAAAATTGCTATCTTCTCCATGACGAGTCACCTCCCAGCTCCCTCAGATTATGGCCACCCGAGCAAGCGGAGGAACGCGGAAAAACGGTGAGCCGATGAGAGCTCACCCCCGTTGTGCTTCCATAAAAAATATGCCTTCACATGCAGACACCCTCTCAGCTAGGGGGTCCAGACACAGAGATGTTGGAGGGACAATGAGCTTCTCATCTCGCCGGGGTGTTCCATCTCTTTCTTTGTAGAGTTATGGCACATATGGGAGATTTCGGAGGGTTATAGCTAAACGGAATGCGGATTGTGTTGGTTTATAGGTGGGTGGGATTGAAAAGACCACATGGAGCTTGATTGGCATAACTGTCCATAAATATTGGTGCTAGAGCCAAGCTTCTGATACCTTTAAATGGTCGCTGATTCCTAAAATGTCTCTGCTAGTCTCGGTAAACTCGAATTCTTTAATTTTCCCTTTGAATGCATCAATGTTCAAAGATATCTTCTACCCTAAAATGTCCATCTAATTGAAGTGTAGACGTGCTCTTTGGAATCCCACTCCTCCAGCACCTCTTCTCCTCCCCAAAAAAGCTGTCGACAATATTTCACCGAGTGCTAACACGTGAAATGGGGCCCACCAACGTCCCAGCCTCTAAATGGGATTGCATCCTGGAGAATCCATGGCAATGTGCCCTCAGGGCATTCAAGAGGCATACTACCCGTGAAACAGCCACAAATTCGTTGTCGACTAACTTGAAGCGCGTCATTAGTGATCTGGCAAGGTATAGGAATTGTTGTTTAGACCTACTACGACCATTTCCAACTTGTCCCGTTGTCAGCAAGCTATAAATATGTACTATGCAGTTAGAAATTAATACCTCCAACGTAGTAATGTGTTTAGAATAGCGATTTCACCTGTAGCGCAGTGGCTAGTGGCTTAGCCTACCAAACACACGTCCCAAGTTCGACCCCTTACCCCTCCAAACTTTTTGCTTTTGAACCTAGCGTCCACTTAAGATTTTATTTCCACCCTCAACACCGTCATCATCCATCCATTTACCTTTAATTTTGAGCGCTCAACGTTCAACCCCCAAAAAAGCCCAAAAGAACCCTCCCACCAATCCCGAATATCCCTTCATCAACATTTCAATGGAACCCCCTCGATTCCCTTCATTCGTTGTGAGAAACTCTTTGTCCATACGGGATCCCCCGTAGCCCTCCCCCTCCTTCTTTGTCCTCCTCCTCCAGCCAGGCCCCCCCACCCCCAGGAGAATCAGAATCAAGTGAGAATCTCTCTTCTAGCGAAGCATCGATGATGAGCCGTCCTCCACGGCGAACTCTTGAGCATCAACATTCTTTATGATGGAGGGCGTGCAGTTTTGATTGACACCTTCGGGGTGTTTTTGGCCGCGTGTTGCGCTTTTGGGATTATGAAGCCACTCGCCCACGCGGTGTTTTTAAAAGAGCATTAAACTTGAATTACGGTAGCCAATCAAGTTAGCATTTAATCTGCATAAACAGCTCCATTTGCATAGGAAAGTAGCCTTTTTCAATGGTGGGCCAATAACAGTAATCAGGCTTTGTACGGCTCTTTAAAACGGCCTAAAAGTAGGTTAGGTTTAACGAGCAGCATTAATGATACATTATAAACCCTCAGATCAAACTCCAGGGTCCAAATTCTTTTTACAAAATCCCTCTGACCCGTCCCATCCCCCAAAAACGTTTGCCCAGCCACCTTCCATCCCCCCAGGTACCAGCCGCTTTTCCCCGCAATTTGCATATCATTTCCTCATCGCGTCGTGGCCCTTCTTTTTCCGTCCACCACCTCTCCACCACGCCCTTCCCCATTCCATACACATCGACAAAAGCAGCCCTTGCTGAGGTTTATGGATTCGAAAACTATTCCCTGATTACAAGCTGGCATTTCGACGGTGTCTATGGATTTGGGCTGGCTGCATCATATGGATTGGTAAATTAAAGGGGGTTGTAAAGTTCAGGTTCTCCTTAACAAGCTCTGCTAGCTCACCGTAATTCTAAGAATTACCCACATTTTTTATCCAAATATCTTTGTTTCCTCGGGAACCTTTGCAAAATCTTTAAGTAATGAAAATCACTGACTTCCAATTCCCTTTAAAATCAACCTTTTTTGCCCCCGCCCCCCCCCTTTCCTAACCCATTATACACAACAGAAAGAAACCCCCGCGTCCAAAAGAATCCTGTGAATCTATCAAATATTCCATCAGACCCACATGATTCTTGGCCTCTGATGGAATCCGCAAAATGCAACTCCCACCACTTCCGTTCCTCCTATTTACGATCGCATTCCACCGATTTTCAGCGGCTGACACCAATCTGAGCGCGAATGGCAGACATGAGAGCATGAGGAGACCCGTACGCAATTTGCGTAAATTCATGTAAATCTTAAATTTAGTCACCACACCCGAATCTCGGCTTGCTGTCGCTGTTTTTGGGTATTGGTTGGCAGGTACGATTCAAATGTCGTCACCGTTATGTTAAATAATTTAGGTATCTGCATTAAATGATGGGCTAGCTGGTGTGGCATCACAAAACGGACACACGATGCCGTTGCGGAATTTATGCGAGTGGGTTTTGAATGGAAATTAGCATGGCGATGGGGCATTAAAATTGATTCGAAGATTTTCTAGGAATTCAATATAGACTTTTAACTTTTAGGGATGCTACAAATGATACGGATACGATATCTCAGCAGGTGTTATCGACAATGTTTGACGATGGATATCACAAAAACACTTTGCCGAGTAAAAATAAGGCTACAGGTATAGGAGGGGCGGTATTGATTTTTCTCATATTCGAAATTTCTCTCATCGCTCTGCCTCTCTATCTCTATCTCTATCTCTCTCATTATATCTCTCTCCCTTTCTCTATCTCCATCTCTCTATCTCTATCTCTATAGTTCTCTCCTCTCCTCTCTCTCTCTCTCTCTCTCTCTCTCTCTCTCTCTCTCTCTCTCTCTCTCTCTTCTCTCTCTCTCTCTCCTCTCCTCTCTCTCTCTCTATCTCGTTCTCTCCTCTCCCGCTCTCGCTCTATCTATCTGTCTCTCTCTATCTCTCCCTCATCCTCTCTCTCTCTCTCTCTCTCTCTCTCTCTCTCTCCGACCTCCATTTTCCAGAAGTCGTCATCGAATTCGTAATCCAAAGCATTGGCCAAATCTCCGAAATCACATCCGGCTTCACCTTGGATATTTTGTTCAGGTTTGAAAATTTTGGATAAAAATGACTTCTGATATTTTCAGTCAAATCTGGCACGACCCTCGGCTACGCTTTGAACATATGACTCCATGCTTATCGGTATGTTAATTAAACCTATTTTTATGGATTTTCCAGAACCTGACGCTTGGCTACCAAATGGTCGATCAGCTCTGGACGCCGAATGTGTGCTTTGTTAATTCGAAAAAGACTGAGATCCACTCCTCGCCGACACCTAATATATTTTTAATGATTTATCCAAATGGGACGGTGTGGGTGGGTATTGATTTTTACCACCTTTTAGAAAAAAATTTATTTTCTGACGATAGCCTGTTAGTTTTAGGTGAACTATCGTTTGCAAGTGATTGGGCCTTGTCAGGTGAGATCTATACTTTGTAACAAATCAATAACGCTATTAGAATTTAAATAATGACGATAATAACAATGTTTCTAGGTCGACCTCTCCCTATTCCCAATGGACGTTATGGTATGTGAGCTGGTGATCGAAAGCTATGCCTACAATTCGGCCAAGGTCGTGCTCAATTGGCGTGACTGGGCACCGGTTAGTTAATTATAAGCCTTTCAAGTACATATTACGGTTTTTAAAAGACGACTACAGCCGAGGTAATTTAACTTTAAAGTTGTTTTAGGTATTTTCCATAGCCAAATCAAAACTGGCCGACTTTACCCTATACCAAATGCGATGGACGAAGAATAATTTTGAATACGCAGCCGGGCAGTGGGATCAGGTAACCAATGGGCTGGATTTGAATTATAAGTACCTTACTTAATTTAATTATATTTTTAGTTAACCGTCGCATTAACATTCTCACGAGCCTACGGTTTTTACATCCTTCAAATGTATATGCCGACCTATTCCTCTGTATTTTTGTCATTTGTATCGTTTTGGATTGATGTCAAGGTAAAAAGCTGAATTTTTCGATTCTAATTATTAATTTATTATAGGCCTTACCAGCGCGAATTACTCTTGGCGTCAGTTCATTAATGGCTCTTACTTTTCAGGTAGCAAAAATATTTTAGATACATCTGTCTTTAGTACGGAAACGTAGCCAAATCTCTGCCAAAAGTCGGATACGTCAAATCGATAGATGTTTACATGTGTCTGGCCACTGGATTCATCTTCTTTACGATGATTGAAGTAGCGCTAATTTGGTGGGTGCATTTTGTTTAGTTTCCATTATTATGATCTTTTAGCTACATCGATAGTCTTAATAATAAGGAGCGGAAGCAGCGTAAGGCTCGGGAAAAGGAGAAGCGGATGGACTTGCTGAAAAAGTGGCGGAATTTGGGGAAAATTAACTCTATTTTTTAGCAAAACTTCGAAGCGGAAGCCGAAGGAGATAAAGAATAATTATGGTGCTATAACAATTTCGAATGATATGGCAAATGATACGGATATAAGGGCGGGGAAGGAAGAACCGTTTACGGTAGGTATTGAGGTATTGGTATTTTTAGTGATTACGACATGAAAAGCTTTTTAGAGAGAGCTTACCACCAATTTACCAACCATTTTACCTACCATTTTTTGAAGGAAATCCGCGAAAATGGCACCCGAAAAGAAAGTCAAGCCCCAAAAGATGTCAACCGGATGTTCGAAAGCCTGCACGCCCTCGCTGCGATGGGTTTATTAAGTGAAGATGAACCAGACCCAACTTGGACTGCTGAACGTATTGATCGTATTTGCAGGTATTTTGAATTATTTTAATAATAACCTTCAATTCCCAGAAAATTGTTCCCCGCCTCATTCACGATCCTGAATTTCATCTACTGGGTCTACTACCTCTACCACAGCCATCAGGCCGAGAAACAAGCATTGAACGCGATCAACGATATGAGGGAGTGACGCAGCTATGATGATTTGATTTCCGTGTTTGTCCGATCGAAACGGGTTAATGGAATAAAGCTTATCAAATGGATTATAAGGGGAAGGGGTGTGAGTAATGGGTGTGGGTGTATGCAGGCTGACCGGTTTTGGTTTTTCTTTGGTTACTCGCCACTTGGTTTGTCCTGCTAAAAAGTAGGTTTTAAAGTTATTCAAAAGTCGCTCGAAAAACAGCGTTTGTTACCGAATCTAATTTTGAAAATACGTTAGAAAATCCCTAAAATTTAATTTTTTTTTACTAGACGACTAAACGACTTTACGCCGACGCCCTTTTTTAATTTTGTAAGATCAAGATAGCTATTTTGCAAAAATAAACGGTTGGGTCTTGCAGAAAATTTAATTTTCTATCGAATAAGCTTAGCCTCGAGCGACTTTCCGACTTTCCTTGTTTTCCCAATACCCGAAAAACCACTCCTCCGAAGAAAACCTTTCCTATTCCCACCCAAAATCTTCGTATTCCGGATTTCGTAATGTGAATCAGGGCTGGAATGGGTGGATGGATGCGAAGGACGTCAGGGCCCGCCATGGGCCCCCGTCATTTTCAAGGGGCCACTCGGCGGATGGGGCTTGCTGCCAAATTTGGCCCCTCACCTAGTCTCTCCTACTGTGCTAGGGTTTGCCTTTTGGGTATTTAAGGCGGCTGGGAAGGTAGATTTTAGCAAAAATAATTCTATTTTTAAGTAGCGTATTTTTCACTGTACCTTAAAAATACTAAAAGCTATATACATTATTTTTGTGCCTTCTACGTCCCTTTAACAGCATCGCCTATTTGTGGCTACGGTATCCTTAAATTTTAAGAATTTAAGGGAATGTATCTAATTTTAGAGCGTACAAAAATTAAAACTTTAAGTGTTACGGTTGCAAAAAAAATTGATATGAAACGGAATTTAACGGAAATTTTGGCCCGCTAAGCGCAGTTTACAGAACTCTACAAAATTCATGTCCCATTAAACCGCAAAACCGCTACCATCAGCAAAATCCACACTTTTTATAGCTTCCGTGTCCTTTAAAAACATAATTTTGCAATTGAGTAACCTTAAATACCTTTTTTATGCCATTTCCTTGAAACGAACTTCTCCAACTTGATTTTTCCGGTCCGATACCAAAACGTTCGGACGAAAACAAGCTTCTCCTCCCTCCCCCTTCCAACACCTACTAACCCCACCCAGACATACCCCCAGGCGGCGGCCGGCCTTTGTGCCAATATCCCGGAAACGAAGTCATTTGTTGTGGGCCGGAAAAACGAGCGCGCGGAATGGAAGGGTAGAATCTGGGGGTGGAGGCGGAAGCCATCCCTCTCGCTACCACGGAAAAGCCCATCTAATCCACCGCCCAGAATGAGCCATTCTAGGCGGCGTGCCATTTTAGGATGGCTAGTCACAATCCTCGCTAGCCAGCTAGTTTCTAGCGGAAAGAACCAAAATATCGACATAGAAAGTGCAAATTTCATATTTCCTGTTGCTGGCACTTGGCGTTTTATTTAGTGGTGTAACATCTTCTAGATCGTTGACAGTTTGGACCACATAAAACGTGGAAATTCTATTTTCTTGTTGCCGGCATTTTAGGTGTCGGCATTTTTGATGTGCAGGATTTTTAACCGCTTGAAGGACACTGAACATGCCGAAATTAGCTTTTCTTGTTGTCGGTATTTTAAGTTCCGAAATTTTAAACCCGATGGAAAAGAAGACATTAAGGCTAAAACATTCTAAAGGGCCGACCAAGGCAAAACGATCTATTTTGTCAGCTTTCTTGGCTTGTCGGCACCCTGAATCCATGGCTACTAACATCCGAATCCACGCCTTGCGTGTAATCCCCTTTAAAATCACAAATCACTACCATAACCTCATAGCACACTCTTTCCAAATAACCTTCTATTTTCCTCTACCTCCTCCTCCTCCTCCTCTTAAAAACTTCATAAGTCCTCCGAGGGTTCCCCACCAACTCTACGAATAACAAATAATTGTCCGTTTGCGTGCCCCCACTCGATGATCTCATCCTCCTTTACCAAAAGCTCCCCCTCTTCCTCTTTTCCTCCTAAAAACATTTCCACTTTTTCCATCTACACCCACTCTCCGGCCGTTGCTTGGCATTTCCTAAATTTCCTACTAACTGGAACTTTGTCAAGTGGTGTCCGGTTTCCAGAACTTTCGGCTTACGCCCAGTCTTCTAGGGCCAGGTTTTGCTAGAAGCCTGAAGCCCGAATTTAGCATTCCTCCGCTGAAAAATGAACGCCATGCTGCCATTGACGGCGCTATTTTTGTTTGTGATTTACAGCGAGGTTTGTCTAAAATTGGAGATTTTGAATTATGTTTTTAGGCTCGATTCTACCTGCCAAATGAGGGCCCATCGGGAAGCGTGGTAGGGAAATATTTTTTGATGGATTTGAATCAAAATGAAAATATTTTAAGACTCACCAAACACAAACAGCGTGGATATTTAAGAAACCTATTTTTAGAGGATAGAAACGAGATCCATGCCAGATGTGATGCCTAGAGTTTCCCCTGTCGGTTATCCGGAAGTTCAATGGGTCAATATTGAGCCCCAGGTTTCATTTTATTTTATTTTGTGACTTTTAAATAACGTATAAATTTAAATTTAAGTAAATTTAGCCCAAAAATAATACTACCTTCTTAAGGAAAGCTTGCCGGTCTACATCCGCCCTCCACGTCACCTCCCCTACCCAATTCGGGGGTCAAGCCGAAAGTTTTTCGCCTGGCAACCCGATCGGATGTAAATGTTAATATTAATGAATTAATGGGAATTCTAAAGCCAATAAATTTATGATTTTGTATAAAATGTTTGGTGCTGTTTGCGTGCAAGTTACGCCACAAGAGGAGCTGCAAACGCATGTAACAGGTCTCCTCTCTTTCTTTCCTCAATATGGTCTCGTAGCGTCTCTATCTATCTCTCTCACTCTCTCCCTTCCTCTCTCTCGCTCTACCTCTCTATAGATCTATCTCTCACTCTCTCCCTTCCTCTCCCTCGCTCTCTCTCTTTTCAAAAAATACCCTAGAGATCATGGATCATAATTCAGTAGCTATATTTAGGGCACTGTATGATGGAATGTTAATACGTGGTGCCATTCGATTTGGGGTCGGTTGTGTGCTGGTATGTGTGCGTGGAGGTGCTTATTGTCGTTGATCCGGGTATAATGGCTCTCGGTGTGCCAATCCACAATATATCCGCTCCAATACTCGATACGGGCCCCAGTTCTGCTCGATTACGCTTTTCGATATTGATCTGGGCTTTGAAGGTGCGCTACTTTTGTAGGCGGCAGTGCTCGTTGTCCGAACTTCTGTTGAAAGGTGCTGTCACTTTTAAATTCTGTAAGTACATAGGGTCATGGCTTTCCAGTCCTTTTAAAAGATCTATTCGGGCTAGATTTGCAATAAAGGTTTGTAATAATCTGTCCCAATTTCTCCCTATCTCTTGGTTTCTCGCTCTCTCCCACTTTCTCGCTCTCTCTCTTTCTCGTCCTCTCTCTCGCTCTCTCGCTTTCTCTCTCTCTCTCTCTCTCTCTCTCTCTCTCTCTATTTCGAGTCTCAATCAAAAAAATGTTATACGTTCCAGATCGTTACAGGGAAACGTACCCTAGTCATAATATCGACGCAACTTTTGATTCATGCCCTTCACTTCCCACAAATAAACCATCAAGCATGACAAAATTCTTAAATTCATATCTTCTCCACCCCCGTTTCTCAGCCATAAAAAATGGGGGCCCACCAAATCGACTCCCCATCCCCCCTTCACCGCCCTAGTAACCCGAAACGATCCGGATTTATGCTATTTCCGTTGAGATTCCAAACTAGTAAAACTTTTCTAGGTTTTTTATACCTACATATTCACCGTTAAAACTTTTTCTTGTTTAGATATAAATCCAGAGCATCGAAACACTAAAAAACCGAGCCCCGAAAAATGAGCCGATGTCTAGCCAAAATTTAATATACCCCATATCCGATAATCGAAATATTTGATACTCCATGCCCCCACTCCCCCCATAAAATCACGGCCCGAATTTTGTGTGTTGTTTTTGCGTCACCCCCCTCGGCCCCGACAGCTTTTCGATCGCTTTTCGAGCCTGTATTATCTCACTCTATAAAAATGCTCTACCCCCCGTTCAGGAAGTTATTAAAGCTTCTCAAGACTACAAAATTCTGTACGTTTTGTTGGGTTTAAGAAAAGCTCCAGCTAGCGATCGAATTTTTCGGGGGCGGGTTGGGCAATGCTGGATGCAATATTGAGCTGAATTGAATGGGTTGTGAATGGGGGGTTCACCACGGCAGTCCGCTAAGCTATTTTCTCTGGGCACTTTGCAAAATTGAATTGATTTCTGAGTGGGTTTCTTGATGCAGGCTCACAAATATTATTTCAGCAGCCTTGAATCTCATTTAAATAGTAAATAGTCAAATAGCAAAATCGATTCGGTTTTTCTAGATCTTCATGTTTTATGTAGGAGCTTGCTCAAAAAATTCAAGATTCACGATTCAGAATAAATAAAAAGTGAACCAGTTTTTGAAGTGTCGGTCCCGATATCGGGTGGGTGGATGCGCCGATGCGATGGGCGCTTTGTCTGGGGATTCGCCCTCGGCATCGTCATCACATTTCTATTTATAGGTATGTTTTAGAGAAGCCACTGCCCCTTTAAAATATCGAAGCATGAATAAGGACTGAAATCAAGCAACAACCAATATTTAGAAACCAGAAATCACTACAGCCCACGAATTCTAGAAACACAAATAACAACAGATTTTGCAGAACAGGTACGTTAAAAAATCATAAGGTTTAGTAATTTGCTGTTTATTAGCCAAATGACGATTCGGAAAGCCATTTAAACGACCCGCAACTCGTCTTTGATCAACCCCAAAAACATGCTCAACACGGCCAACAGCACAGCCATGGTTAGCCATACATAATTTATGTTATTTAATGCCTGACCTATTCACTTTCTTATTTTTATCGAAATTGATTATTCCAGCCAAAAACGCCATCAGCGATACCCTATTCAACAAAGTAAAAATATTATGCTGGATCATGACACATCCAACCGAGAAGAATATTAAAAAGGTAGTGATCCAAATACAGCCAAAAACCTTTGTTTAGGTGACTTCCGTAAATGAAACCTGGGCACAGCGATGTAATAAAGTTGTCTATTTTAGTACTTACAAAGTATGGAAATCTTCCAATACCCTTATTTTTTTATTCAGAACCTTGGCTTAGAAACCGAGGACCTTGAGTTCCAAGAGGGCCGTAATTTTTTATGGGATAAAACAAAGCGGGTGTTATTACATTTGCATAAGGTAGGCAACCTTATCAAGTTTTTTAATGTTAAATTAGCTTCAGTTTTAATTTAATTTCAGAAATACGGGGATCAATTCGATTGGTATTTTAAGGCGGATGACGATACCTTTGCTGTTATGGAAAATATGCGGTTGGGGGAATTTTAAGGCAAATCTAAAGCTAACTGTTTAGTTTTATGTTAAGCGCCTATGACCCGGCAGAACCTCGTTATATTGGATGCAATTTTAAGTAATGTGCTTTACTACTAAACTCTAATTATTTTTCAGGTTAAATAACATATTTTACAATAGCGGTGGGGCTGGCTATGTAATGTCGAGGTATGAAATTTGTAAAATTTTAAAAATTGGTTGAAAATTACAGAGCGGCAATGGCCAAGTTTGCGGATAATTATAGTAAAGATCGGAGGTGTCCACCGGGTACGGGAGGGCCTGAGGATTATAATTTGGGGCGCTGTATGAATGCGTTTGGTATTAATGCGACTGATTCGAGGGATTTACAGGTCAGATATCGAGATTGAATTAACGAAATTGGTAATTTAAATGTAAAGGTTAAAGCGTATTACAAAGATCCGATGTTTGCGATTTAGCAAATTAAAAAAATGTAATTTTAGGGTCGCCTTCGATTCTTGCCACTATCAGCTCAATCCCATTTCGGCGATCATTTGCCCAGCTGGCTGGAAAGATACGTCGTCCATGAATATCATCACGTAAGTGAGAACTCTGAATTTAATCAAATTCACTTAATTTGAAATAATTAACGTACGTATTCAGAAAGCAGCCTGCTGCTCGGATCTAGTCATCACATTCCACTATATCACCCCGGATGTGATGTATTTGCTCGAATTTTTCACATATCATTTGCATGTTTTTGGGAGGGAAAATGACTATTCGGTAAGCCAATGTTTAAAGAAAGTCTGACAAAATGATAAATTTCAGATACCATCCACTGTCCCAAAAGAAGAGCTTTATGGTGAAATTCAGAAAATCAGCAGATCGTTTGGCCAAACCTAACATCATTCTTTCATATCTTTACTTCTATTAATATGTCTCTATCGATTCGGGTAATAGTTAAATAGTTATTATAAATTGATTTATTATAAATTTTTATGTGTATATTTGCATATTAGTGCAAACTTACAATCGATAAGTTACAACTTTTATCAAGGCACTTTCGATGTAGGGTACGTACAACATAATCCGGCAGCTGCATTTTGTGAAGGGTGCATTAAAGGTAGAGTAGAGTAGTAGGGTTGAGGTATGTGAAATTGAGATCCAGACCGGCTAGATTAGAATAAATGCAGGAGGTGGTCAAAGGAGGGTGGCGAGATCGGGTCGGCTTCAAGACAGCTGAAACACAAATCACAAAGTTTAATAGAATTCTGTAAATAGCAAAAATTGTGGATCCTACAATTGTTCGAGACATTGATTCCGTGAGGTATTTCCCGTGATGAATTCAAATTTACAGAAATTACAGAGGTGTCCCTGGCCCTTTAGAGGGAAATTGAAGACTAGTAGAGGAAGAGTCACAACCTTTTCGGGGTTCATTTGGAGCGGGGTGGAACTTGCAGGTTCGAAAAAAAGAGGTAGATTGAGTTCCAAGCTACTTGAAAATAGGAAAAATAATTGTACAAAGATTATTGTTGATATTGTGTATGATGGGCCCATTGGGGTTGTTGGGCGGCTTGAGGGGGCATGTATTGGCCCTGAGGGCCCATGAGACTTTGGCCTTGTGTCGCCATCATCATTGCATCTAAAGTTTACAATATGTCATTTAAATAAAACCAAATTAAATCTGTATTAGTTTAAAAATTTTAAATTAAGAATTTAATTAAAAGAATAACAAAATGCGAAAAATGAA
Source organism: Mesorhabditis sp. LJ9110 (assembly GCA_038088335.1). Classification (NCBI taxonomy): domain Eukaryota; kingdom Metazoa; phylum Nematoda; class Chromadorea; order Rhabditida; family Rhabditidae; genus Mesorhabditis; species Mesorhabditis sp. LJ9110. The sequence continues at coordinate 253,136 of JBBGBA010000096.1, forward strand.
AACTTACTTGTATGCATCATCATTTGCGGATTTTCGTATCCCATCCCTGGCCTCATCATTTGGTTGTGTTGATATTCATTCGGCTGCTAAATAACGATAGTTTACGGCTTTCAAGCCCGCTTAGGCTTAACCTTAGCTTAGCTTTGGCCTAGCATAGACTTAGTTTATACTTAGCCCCTATCCACCCACCATCGGTCGCCCGGGCTGTTGATACTGTGGAGGCTGCGCATTTGGCTCTGATGCATCATTCCGGGTGGGCCGGGCTGGAGTTGTGGCTGGTACATCGGCTGTTGCATTTGGATCTAAAGTTTTTGAATGCTTTGAATATAAAATGCGATGGCATCAAATGAAAGAAATATCAAAATCGGCTGAGATAAAGCTGATAACAAACTTGATTTGGATATAAAATTTTCATATAACCTCGATATTCAAAAAATTATAGAAATAGGCTTAAATAAAGCTGATATGAAACTTTGATACCGAAATTTGCATAGGCGTTAGATCGTTTCGTTCTTGTCTGTATTTGAGTAAGTGTTACAATAATACCTTCCTATGTAGATATGTAAATTAAACCAACCGGTGGATTATTATGTTGCATCCGTAATTTTTTAGCTGTTGGCGGATCGGTGGATTCCATTTGTGGCACAGTTTCCTAAACCGCGATTTTCAAAAACCTTCGACTATCTACCGGTAACTGCTGTGCCTGCGTTTGTGTCTTCCGCTCTTCATCACCCTCGGCCATAAATTCTCGCGCTGGATAAGGTATTTCCATCCCTTTAAATACATCGTCCGTCGGTTTGGGCTCCTCCTAAAGAAAATCTTAAAAATTATTGCTTACGTTAATTTGACTACCTTGAAAAACGGATCATCCATTGCATCCTTGCAAGAAAGCCGCTTCGTCGGGTCAAACCGCAACAATTTCAGCAATAACCTATAACTACGATACCTCGACCGAAAAAAACGACTTACTTAAAATCACGCTTGTTCGTCGGGATCCGATATTTCTCTCGCAGGAACACGTCGAGACCGCAGTTTTGGAAGCCGCCACTAAAAACAACTAAACTTAAAAACCAAACTAAGAGAAACAGCCGTCCAGATAACGAAAAAGCACAAAAAGCTTACTTTTGTGGAGTGTTCTTTCTATTTTGAAAATCTTGATCTAGCCGCTTCCATTCAGGCATCTTCTTCATATCCGTCCAATCGGCCTCTTGCGGAAATCCCATCACGGTAAATATTCTAAACAGAAGATTTCTCAATATCATTGATTTTTGTTCACCTTCTCAACTGTTCCACATGATAAGGATTTTGCGCTTTGATGTCCTCATCTTTACAGTAAAAAACGGGCTCCGCCGTTAAAAGCTCGGCAAAAATGCATCCAATCGCCCAGACATCGATCGCCTGTAGCGGGAATTTTTTCCATATAGTTTTATATGTCTCACTTACCTTGGTGTAATGTTTAGTCCCAAGGAGAAGTTCTGGGGCGCGATACCAGAAAGTAACAACGACCGGATCCAATTCAGCCATCGGTTTTAATGGATTGCTGAAGACACGAGCGAAGCCCATATCAGCAATTTTTACTCTACAAATAAACATAAATAAAAAGAAGCAAAAACAAACCTGCCACGCTGAACGCCCGGTCCTTCGCCCATCACGAGAATATTCGCGGGCTTCAAGTCACGATGTAACACCCAGTTTTGGTGGAGGAAGTGGATCCCGTTTAGAATTTGATAGAGAATCGATTTTACCATCCCAGCTGAGACGTTAAGAGGCTGTTTCTTGACTTTCATCGCTAAAAAACAAACAGTAAAATTGGTATTTATAGCATTTATAAATTGTAAACATCTTTAAACGATCGCCAACTGACTTACCTCGATGGTGCTTAATAATATGCCAAAGATCATGGTCCGCATAATCGAGCAACAGCCAAACTTTTCGCTCCTTCGTCAAAAAGACTCGTTGTAGGCGGATGAGATTGGGGTGCCTGAAGATGCTTCAAAGGTATTGGGGGTTAACGTAAGCGCGGCATGCAAAAGCCAGAATGAAAGATATTTTTAAATCTGCTCACCTCAATTCCCTTAGCAGGGCAATTTCTCGGCAGGCACTCATTGTGAATTGTTGATTGCCTTCAATCATTTTGAGGGCGTATTCCTGAAAATTCGGATAAACCAATGATTGTCAGGTTCACTACCTTGTTGGGGTATATCCGTTTGACCATTTCGGTCTTGGGGATTGCTTTGTAGACATGACCATAAGTGCCTCGGCCAACCTGTAAAAAGTTGGTAAAGGGTGTCTGGTTAATGGATTACGACTGGTAAACCTCGGATAGTGGGCTCTAGATGCTGGTAAAAAACGCATAAATTATAAACGTATATTTTCTAGCCAACGCCAAGTTAAGAAGAAGCTATATTTTAGCAGCACATGCCGAATTAATTTTTTCCAATCATAGCTCCTTTTCTTAAAATCCCTCGCAAATTAACAGCGTTCAAAAATTAACGCGTAACTTAAAGCCGCTTTTTGTTCCCTTTAATTTAACCCATATTCTCCCAATCCCAGTTCCTTCACCCCTAAAAGCATAAACTATGGCTTCAGGTGCCACATGTTTAAATTAACACCCTTCCCGCCAGAAGCCGCACACAGGAAGCGCCAAAACCCCCTTCCCCCATTCCTAACCTTTGAGCCCTCAAAATGGAATAGGTCTTCAACGTGCTCGCGTCGTTGGTTCAGTTCGTGGCGAAAATTGGCGTCGACCATCTGACGGTATGGATGGCAAGGCCAAAGCCACACACTTGGTAGAGACAATAATTCCTAAGCACAATGCAGCAAGAGAGGGTGGGAAGACCACCGAAGGGGTGGAGGGCACTCGGCCAATCCCCCGTCCCTTTTTAACGTCTCTTCTCGAGGCCGGGAGGGATTGGCTGCCGGCCAGCTGCAAAAAATCGTTAGAGATAAGGTGTAAGGAGGAGGCGCAGACGGACGCACGCGCGCCCAATCTCACACACACCAACAGAGAGACAGACACACGAATGAACGAGGCGGACACTGCTGAAAAAGGGGCAACTTGGCGGCTGTTGCTTGGGCAGCCCGTACTTGCCGTTCCGTTTTCAGCGAGTAACCAATAATAACAACAAATTGAGCAGCAATGCTATTCTAATAGCATCTTTTAATATTGTACCTTTCAATACCTGCTAGTTAGAGCAACGGCTAGAGGTCATCCATCGCATCCGGTAGGCGGCAAGCTTGCCATAGATCAATCTTAGCTGTCAGGAACTTTGGGGAGTGGCCGTTTGCGACTAATCAGAGAATACGGCGACACATCGAGAAACTGGGCACAAATTGCTATGGTAAATCTCCACTGGGTTGCACGTTAGTCTCCTTTATTCAACGGCTTAATATGTGGGGGACCTCGCACAGAAAAAATGTTTGACAGTTTTCGCTAATCACAGAACTAAAATACGATGGGGGAACTGGGGTACACGAGATGGTGGGGAGGAGGAACCGTTTGACAGAATTGAAGAAAGCCCAGACTAGCTCGAATTAAAATCGACCATCACAAGGCATGTGCACTCGCAAACGTGAAAAGACGATCGACACAAAGATTGACAGTATAGGAATGACCAAGCTCAATGGAAAACAGGTTGAAGGAACTGCGGGGATAAAGGGATCGTACCCGATAATGCAAATGGACGATTAGGGGAACCCAACGGGATACGGTGAATGTGGGCAAGCTTCAGGAATTGACACAGTAACATTCGTCACGGGAAATTGGAAATAGATTAGCCACCTAGAATAGGCAGTTCATCAGCCCATAAAAATGGAGAAAAGACTATAATGGTCCACTGGGACAGGGGGTGAGAATGCACATACTCGGAAAGACTAACAAAACAATCAACATACACCAACAAAAAAATTGGAAAAGGGCTAGTATTGGACCCAAGGCCCATGTTGGTTGGGTGGCGGTGGCATCATGTTGTAGTTCGGATTCATCATCATTGGATCTAAATTATCAAAGCTTAATTAGACGGTAAGAGCCAACTTTGCATGTTCATCATTTGTTGTTGTGGGTCCATCATTCCAGGAGGCTGCATGGGTGCGCCGCGCGGCAAGCCGGGTTGCATTTGGCCTGAAAGAAAATAGATGAATTGTTTTCTAAATAACACCGAAATCCCATGAAAGCAAAATGTAGTTGTGCCAGGTTTTGCTACGCTATCCGATAACCAAATAAAAATTTTTGGATCTGCAGCTTCTAAGAAACAGATAAATTTCACAAAACAGCTTCTCTAACGATAGCAAAACAAGGCACACCCAAAACGAAATCCCCTCAAAACTTCGAAACCAAAATGAAACAAGGCAGCCGTATAAAAATGGCGACATTGCTCAATCATACTACATACCGTAGAGATGAGGAGCGTACACTGAAGGTTCCGTTTCAGACACTTTTCCAAAATACGAATAATTACCGTATCCCATTGGAGGCTGTTGTGCGCCCATCCTTCCGTAGACCATCATCGGATTCTGGGCGGGTGGAGGCTGGCATTCTGAAAACGCAAATTTATCAACAGGTCTGATTGGGGGAAAAGCGCCATAGAGGAGGGAAAGCTTCGAAGCGTGAGTCTGGACCTCTCAAAACGTCCGTGTTAGTTCTTCATAAAATACGAGTATGAGGGGTCTTGGCTGAACATGCACAAATCCCGATTCGATGGTAAGACTTTCGTATTTAAGTCAAAACGCTACCTGGAGCTCCCATGATTGGGTTTGGGCCACCATAATTGTTCATATGGCTCTGTTGAACAACGGGCATCCGCATTCGCTTCGCGGCTGGTTCATTGATATCCTGGGCAACCATCTGTTGTTGCTAAAAAGAAAGTTATAAAATGATGAGTCTGGACTATACCTAGCGTAACTAAGAATCCCAAAAGCAAATAGTTCACCTGAGCTTGCTGCTGTTGCTGCTGTTGTTGTTGCTGTTCAGCTTTTCGCTTCTCTTCATCCCCGTCTTGCAGGAACTCCCGTTTTGGATACGGAATTGCGTACCCACGAAAGACGTCAGAAGTCGGCACTGGATCTCTCTGACAAAAAAAATAGAAGCGAAGAGAAGCCGACTTACTTTAAAGTAGTCATCATCCATGGCATCCCGACAAGTGACGCGCTTTGTAGGGTCCATTGTTAGAAGACGAAGAAGTAACCTGGAAACATCATTGAATCGGCGGATATGCGCAAACAAGTCTCTAACAGTCACTAGAAAAATCTTCAAACTCACCGAAAATCATCGGAGGTATGAGGAATTCGATGCTTGTCCATGTATCGTTGGAGACTACAACCAGCAAAACTAAAAAAGGAAGGATCAGTATCCGCACGTTGCCCTACTCTTTCTTCTTAAAATCATGAGTAAGGTTTCCGTAATTTGGCATCTTCTTCAAATCTGTCCATTCTGCTTCCACCGGATAGCCCATCACAAGGAAAATCCTACACACATTGTTGTTTCAGGAATTCTATGCCAAAAGTACCTATGAAGCTGGTCCTGATGGTAGGGACTTTGGGCCTTGATATCCTCTTCACGGCAGAAAAACAGCGGCTCGGCAGTCAACAGCTCGGCGAAAATACAACCAATTGCCCAAACATCAATAGCCTAAAATGAGTATAGTACGGCGGAAACCCTATGTAAATACCTTTGTGTAATGGCGAGCACCAAGAAGCAATTCAGGCGCGCGATACCAGAAGGTGACAACAACAGGATCCAGCTCGGCCATCGGTTTGAGCGGATTGCTGAAGACACGAGCGAAACCCATATCCGCAATCTTCACCCTAAAAGACAAATAAATCAAGTAACCAATCGAAAACGAACCTCCCACGTTGAACGCCCGGCCCTTCGCCCATCACAAGAATATTTGCGGGCTTCAAGTCTCGATGCAAAACCCAGTTCTGATGTAAGAAATGAATTCCGTCCAGAATCTGGTACAATATCGACTTCACCATCCCCTTCGGCACGAGTACCGGCTGTTTCTTGAGCTTGGCATCTAAAAAAAGAGAAGTGAATTCTAAAAACCAAACAGTCACTTACTTCTGTGAAATTTAATAATGTGCCATAGGTCATGTTCCGCATAATCCAACAGTAGCCAGACTTTCTTTTCATTTGTCAAGAACACACGTTGAAGGTTGATCAAATTCGAGTGTCTAAACCAAAAATTAGTTTCGAAAACAAAACAAACTTTAGTTCCCGAAGCAAAGCGATCTCCCTGCAAGCGCTTGTCGAGAATCCATTGCCGTCAATCATCTTGAGAGCATATTCCTTATTGGGATATCTAGTGTTGAGAGCCTTGGGCGTTGCCTTGTATACATGTCCGTAGGTTCCACGGCCAATCTGGAAAATGGGTTTCAAAAGGTGATCCCCCGAAATTGACTGACCTTTGACCCCTCAAAATAGAAGAGATCTTCAACCCGTTCTCGCCGCCGGGCCAATTCTTCTTTGAAAGCCGCATCTATCATAACGGGCCTCCTCACCGGGGCATTTGGCCGTGAGTGCGCGCACCGCCGGTTCCATGGTGCTGCAAAGGCGAGCCCTCCATTTCCATGTCGTAATCCCTCCGCCGTGGGACCTCGGCACTCCCAAAAGCAACAAAAAACGGCAAAAACGTACCGTTTTCAAAACCGTGGAGTATCATACATTACAAATATTGGAGCCACGAAGCCAGCTCCATGAGCAGTTACAAAACTGGAAATTTTGATTATCAACCGTGAATAACTTACAGCTAAAACGAGCGCCATCAAAATTGAATCAGAATGTTAGAAGATAAGATGAGCAGACGACGGAGTGAGTCGAACTTAGAAAAATCTTTATTTGTTAAGCCGTAAATAACTTACAACGATAAGTACATAAAAACAATTAAACGATGGATTCTCAGAAGCAAAAGATGTAGACGGCCGAGCCGACACATAGAACTAAAAGGAAGATCTTATTTTTTTCGAAAAGCTTACTGCTGACGAATACAGCGATGATCAACATGGACAACGAAAAGCAGGAGGGGTTATTACCCTCCTTCGCCTTTTCAGGTGGGCTTCTTCAAGCTTCGGAGGCTCTTCGATCTGCACAGCGACACTTTTAACATCCAATTCTTGAGAAGGGATTTTGTCGTTAGCTTCCTCGACTCCCTCCGAATTGTTCGAGTTGTTTGAACGGCTGGCAGACTTGGAGTTGCTCGTCGCGCCAAGGGCAGTTTTCGGCTCTACTTCGACGGCTGTTTTAGGCTCATCTGACTTGATTTCCTGTTTCTGGTTCTGTTCTATTTCGCGGGGGGGAAACTGTGCGGGGGGGGGGGAAATATGCTTAGCGGAAACTTCATCTTTCGCTATTTTCGGATTTTTGTAACGCCATTCGATAAAGCATCAAAAATATACTAAGAGTTTTTGTTTTAGCTAAAAATATTGTAATATAAAAAAGTTATAGCAAAAACAAAAAAAACTATTTAAACTGGTGCCGGAATATTAGCTTTTGGCATTTTCGCCAGGTTTTCGATATTGTAAACCTGTCATTCGATAGAGCATCGAAAAATATACTACCAGTTTTAATTTCATCGAAAAATATGGTTTTATAAAAAAGTTATAGCAAAAACAAGTTTTATACGGTGTTTCCACATGGGATCGTGGAGTCGAAAGCTAGTTTTCGACATTTTCGATATTTTTCAAAAATTCCTTTAATGCCATTCGATAGAGTGTGAAAAAATATACTAAGAGTGTTAATTACAACTCAAAATAGAATCATATAAAAGAGTTATAACAAAATGAAGAAAATCCCCCCCCCGCACAGTTTCCCCCCCCCCCCGCGAAATAGAACAGTACCCTGTTTCTTAACAACAGTTTCTTCCCTCTTCACTTCCGTTTCAGCTTTGATCTCGCGATTGGCCGGGCTTTTCTTGCACGTCTCACGAACGCCGACCGTGTCGAAGCTTGCCGGCTCTTTTTCAAGTTTTAGCGGCATCTGAAAAAAGGATTTCAATTAAATTGGTACAGCGGAAGTTTTGAGAAATACTAACGGAGTAAAGAATTCTTGTTACAATTTTAAATTCCTTTTTGAGAAAATTTTAGAGGCTTTGGAAATGTTTGTCCGAAATAGTACGTTGCCAGATCTTCTGTTATTAGTAGCATGGCGTATTTATGCCCTGGCTTCCCAGATTTCCTTTTTTCACGTGCGAAAATCGGATTTTTTATAACGTCGTTTCTTTGCAGCGTAAAACAACGCTCAGGCGATATAGGTATTCCTTTATTTCATTAGTACTCGAGCATGCTATTGAGAAGACGTGACACTGTACCAAATCCAAGATTCCCGTAATACAATACGATGAGACTTGGGGAACACATGAAAAAAGGAAAGAAAATACAATACTTGCACATGAAATACCCAGGATTTAGGCGAGCCCGGCTGTCGTTGGTTGTCTGACATAGACTCCAAATTAAAGTGAGGGCAAGGTGATAAAATAAGGTATAGTTGTAAGGTTAAAGCTCGTTGAATTGGAAAGCATTTCGAAAGCGGACCTAGTGAAAATCAGTTAAAATAACTGAAAAAGACAGAAACGAAAAATGACAGGACATAACTTTTCGTTGATCAAGTAAGAAGATAAATAACGGAATGTAAGAATGGCATGAGTTGTAGGATTGAATGGTTAAAAAGTTTTAACAGATGAACATCTCAGTGCCTTTGTTGGTGTCAATCATCAGTCCAGACGCCTTGGCCGTATTTTCATCATTTTCCCTGCAGGCCGATTCCGTCTCTAGGTTCTTGTCGTGCGTCTAAATTGGGTTGATCTTTTTGCTATTTCATTCGTCGTACCGGGCAATCCGAATAGATGATTCGGATCGGTTCTTGGAAGACCGGATGGACACGTTGGGTGCTGGCTGTAGATGAAAAAGTGGTATTCGGGGATTCTTCTTGGGGTGGGAGGCTGAAATTTAATTTGTTATTCGTTTGTTGATTGATTTTCGAGGTTTATTGTAAAACTCACAAGCTGCTGAAAGTTTTTGGGTAGTCGACAGAATATCGTTGTAGATCGCGGGTCATGGTATCGTGTAGGAATGGCTCGTCTGTAGATGAAGGTGCTCTTTTCACTACTGAAAAAGCTAAAATGTAGTTTTACTTTTCCTCACCTTCATCGCTATGGTAGGCGACTGTAAAGTCAAAATGGGGCTTTGTTCTTTTTAGTTTCAAGCACCAGAAGCAGCCGCAAATGTTTAGAATTGTGAAAAGGCATCCGATCATGAGTAGGATGGTCATCGAATTTTCCCAGGTGAATTTCGAGGCGTTGATGCTGCTGTTATGAGGGGTTACCGTAGTTTCTGAAAATATCAGAATAGACGGAGGTTAACTTAGTTTTTTTGCCCACCTCTTTCACATCGCAACCCATCATATCCGGTCGGGCAGTGGCACTTGAAAAACTGTAACCCATCTTCAACATGCCGTACGCAATCCCCATTGATACAGTACTTTGGGTGACATTCAAGAAGTACCCCGGTCATTTTATTAGCAGCAGGGGTGGGTGTATACGCCTAATATAAGTTTTAAGCTAAATTTTTAAGTCAATATTCAAACCTGTAAGCTACAATTCGATCCGACAAAACCTGGGTGGCATTCACAGAAGTAATCAGTTCCGTTTTTCGGTTGGCATTTCCCATTAGTACAGAGGACTCCTTCACACGGGTCGAGTTTCCTAAAGGTAGAGCTGTTTAGATGTACTTAATAAATAACTATATAGCTGTTTCGGATGGTTTTCTAATACAAACTTATCACAGAGCTGTCCATCCCAGCCAGGTCGGCAAATACATTGATTTGGACGTACACAACCACCATTCTGACAGCCCGGGCTTGTTGTGCATGTGGAACAGTCAGAACCTTTCCACCTAAAAATAACACTGTGATTATAAAATTATTATTATTTTAGATAGTGAACTAATTAAGTTAATTCAATAATAATATTACCCATTTTCACATAAGCACATTTCCGGAGCCGAGCATTTCCCATGTGCACAACCCGCACTGCATACCGGCTGATCGCACATTAGCCCGGACCAACCTAAATTATATATTGGGATTTTAGCTACAAACTACAACTACCATTCGCACAATGCCGCCTCCCGTCAGGCCCGCAAGTCATATTAAATCGACCATTTTTCTCGAATCTAGAATTTTTAATAATTTTCGGATTATTTTTTCTAACCCTGCCGGCCGCTCACAAAACGAGTCACACGAGTCCCCATAAAAATTGTCGGAGCATCGCAGCTTCAGCGAGAGTGAGAGATTGTAGAGTGGGGATTCCTATCACCACTTGAACTCAAAACAATATTTCCATACCTTTTCTAGCATTAATGGATGGCTCTTCGGGCTGAATCCGGCGATCTGGGTCTGTTCCGTGAAGATGATACGGCTATTTTGGGAGGCGGTGAAGGAAAAGTAGAGCAGCCGCTGAAATTGGTTTTAATATATCTTCCAATTCCATTAAATAATTTTGATTTTCCAGCTACTGATCCCTAAAGCTTCTCCAGCTTCCGGTTCAGCCGGTTATGCATATATTGCTTGTGTAGTCAATTAGTTGCGAGGATTTCCCTTGGGGGTTTCAAGGGATGGGGGAAGAGACAAAGAGGGGGTAGGGTGGTTGAGCGACTCAATCTAACCCCATCCATCCACAGGAGATGTCCCACAGCGAATGTCGGCATCTGCCCTCCTTTGGATGCCGCACCGACACATCCATCTTTGGGAACTAGGGCTCTGGGTTGTTACGTTCAATTGTCCAGATTTAGTGACCAGGTCTCGTAAGTCTTTAGATGGGTGGAGAACCGGAAGTAGAAGATTAGGCTTATGCTTCGGCTTCGGCTTATGCTTATGCTTAGGCTTAGGCTAGGGCTTAGGATTAGGCTTAAGCTTAGGCTTCGGTTTAGAGCTAGGCTTAGGCTTAAGCTTGCATTTAGGTTTTGGCTTCACTTTTCCTGATTTTCGGCTTTGGCTTTCCTCTTCACTTTACCTTAAAGCTCAGGCTGAGGCTTAGGAACCTAAGCATCCCGGTAAAACCCTGTTTCCATTCACCTTTCCTTCCCAAAAATCGAATATAGCCTTCCTTGGCCCGACACCCTGGCCGGCTGCCGCGTTCAAGGGCCTCCTGCGTAGTGGCTAATCTATTCCACAAACAGTTTGAGCCCCCGGGCCCACCTTTTAGGACCCGACTACGGTCTGTTGCCTAGATATCAAAGAGAAATAAAAAATTCTCTTGTAATTTAAATTTAATATCCTATTTTCATAGTAACTACAGTACCCCCATGGCACCCCTTCCACTAAAAAACCTAGTTCAACGCCATAGACCATGGTGAATGGTGCCTGACCAATTAGAAGACGGGGGAAACCCTGTTTACAGATAAATGGGAAAAAGGGTGGGTGGTGGAAGAGACAGGGTGGAGACATGACAAGGTCATACCCATTCAATTCCCCACCAATCCTCTCTAGCCTCTCTACGCCTTGTGGGACCTCAAAAAAAGATTTATATACGCCGGGGCATTTCCGTCGTGCGGCGCGTGCGTCCGATTTACGGCTTGTATTGGGTAAATAGCGGGTGAAAAAGTGAGGGTTTAGAGGGAGAGGGGGTTTGAGGTTTGAAATGGTATTGGTTGAGTGGTACGGTGGATTAAAGGGAGTGAGACAGGTTCGAACTTGCGCTATTGATAGTAATTTATACCGAGGTGATAATGAAACAAAGAGATTGGTGAGAGAGCGAGAGGCAGAGAGAGATAGCGAGAGCTAGAGAGAGAGAGTGAGAGAGATCCAGAGAGCGAGAGAACGGCAGAAAGCGGAGAGCGTGTCCGAGAAGGCAAGAGAGAGAGAGAGAGAGAGAGAGAGAGAGAGAGAGAGAGACAGAAAGGCCGAGAAAGGAGAGAGACAGCGAGACGAGAGAAAAATTTCGTAGATCTATCGATTAATAGTACTTTTTGTATTCTGGCGAATTAAGGAAAAGCTAAACGATCTATAAGATACGCAGATAAATTTTATTTGTCCCTTGCCAACTTATAAAGAATCAAAGGCGCTAATTTGCATCCAGAAAACACGCCCCGATTTCTTTTGCCCCAAAACCCCCCAAAGGCCCTTTTAAAACCCCCCATCTTCCCTCCCCCCGGGGAAGGGGGGGGAATTGGAAAGGCCCCAATCACGAAAACCCCAGGGTGATCCCATCCACCCCCACACCAAGCATTTTTGGGGCCTTTTTTGGGGCCCGTCCCCCCTGAAGGGGGGGTCTGCCTCTTTTTTTTTCGTTCTATGTGTCCTTTTTTTCCCCCGGCCAACCGAGTTTTGGCCCCCTCGCCCTTCCAAGGAATCTAGGGAAAAGCCATCGCCCTTTCCCTTACCTTTTTTACAATTAATTGCCCGGGGGGGCCCCCAAAATTTTTTTAGGTGGGGGGCCGGGGCTGGGGAAGCAACCAGGCTCTCTGTGCCGCTGGCTCTCTCTTGACCTCTCTCGCTCTCACTCTCTCTGTGCCGCTGGTCTACTTTTTCTGTCTCTATATATCTATCGCTTTACCTATATCTTTATCTCTCTCTCTCTCTCTCTCTCTCTCTCTTCCTCTCTCTCTCTCTCCCAAAAACCATGCAAAACCTCTTGACTCATTGAAATTCCATTGTCCCATTATTCTACACCGCTTTGACAGTCCCTATTCCCGTCAAACCCCTTGTGATAATCCAATTAGCGCCGCTCAGTGGGACCCTCTAATTATCGGACCCCCGAAAACAACCACCAATTACAGGTCAATATGCTAATAAGTACCGCGAGCTCTTAAAAGGTCATCTACCTCAAGGACTGAGGTACGGTAAAGGAGCAAAAAAGGAGAATAAAGAGGGCCGCAAAAATTTCAAACAACTAGCCGCTCACCTGAAATGGCCATCGTACTGTAAATGGAATATCAGTAGCGTATGGATGGTCAGAAATTGGGTTCTGAAAATGGAAATGGTTCTGTAATTGTTATTAATATTAAAAATTTATAGATATATTTTAAACCACGAACCGTAATTTTTAGCGTCTCATGCGCCAAAGAGCAATCTCGACTTCGACTAAAAACGTCGAATTTTCGCTGCCCAACACATAGCGTCCCATTAAATGGGAGGAGTACTAAAATTATTTTGAACAATTTTAGAACGTTTCTAACCATTTTTGATAGCAAATCGATGGAGCTTCACTTCTAGATAGCCACGGGCAGCTGCAGAGGGCATCTGAAGACTTTTTAATCAAAACTTTTAAGTTAGAAAACCGGCAAAGTCGTTCAACGTCAGCTATGTGTAGAAACGCTTTACTCAAAAATCCAAAAAGCACATTGTTAAAAAATTTTCTTCTATAAGCCTTTTCTTACCGTAACGAGTAAAATGATGAGTATCATCGAAAATGGGCGCTCCATGTCGTAAAAGCTGAAGAAGTAAGGGATCGTTTTAAAGGTAGCGAATTCAGCAAGGTTGAATAAAGAGACGAACATGATGTCCGGAAATGGGGAGTGTGTGTGCGCAAAATCGGGGGCGCATTTTAGGGCTGACAAGTGTTGATATGTGGTGGGACAGACGTGGCCGGAAATGGGGACACACATCTGCCGGCGGCAAATCACAGTTTGGCAATAGAATTTTGGGCGAGAATGGGTTGTGCATAGTTAACATTCATTAGGGTTGATTTCGTTTTGCCGCAACGGACAAATTTCGGCTCTGTTTTCCTATCTTCTATTTTATTTTTCGGTTTTTTAGCCACCAACAGAGCAGGAAGTGAAGGGGGATTTATTCGAAGGAATGTCTTAAATTTTTCGATCGGTCAAAACAATAATATGGAAAAAATAGACCGCTTTTCGCCAACTCCAACGTCCTGTTGGCAATCTATGCTTCTTGAAACGGCCTATACCAGCAAAAAAAAAGAAAAACGATCCAATTTTGTTTTTAGAGTCTACATAGCAAGCACAATTTTTGACGGATTTCAGCCGAGCAATTATTATATCAGAGGAAAGCTTCTATTTTTTGATCATTCCGAAAAGACGATTTTTACAGGGGGCATAGATTACGGAAATACGTTGATAATTGCCTAAAACTTTAATCTAACCTTAATTCCCTTCCCCTAAAAGTGCAACCCTACAATACGCGCGGGACATGTCCAACCCGCGGAAGTGGATCGGGAAATTGGGGGAGATGGAGAAGAAGTACGTGGAAAGCCTCGTAAACTTGTCACGATCCACAGCCACCAGCCTCAACAGCCAATTCAGCCCTCCCTTCTTCTCTACACTCCCCCTCCAAGCCCGCCCCCCAAGCCTAGTTCATTCCGCCAGTCCTCCGCCCCTTCCCCCACTCATTCTCACTTTTTGATGGGCTCCAGATTTTTTGGATGAGCCCTAGGAGGGGGATAAACAGTATGCTGATATATAGTAAGTGAGATGGGTTATGGTAGGTTAAGGGAAGAAGCATAAATCTAAGCCAAGAAAACCCTAAGCTTCAATCTCGGTCTGAGCTGCTTATGCCTAAGGTTGCGGAGCATAAGCTTTCACCGAAAGCCTAATGAAGCTTAGCGTAGCCGAAGATTGCTTTAAAACCAAAGGAAGAATCCGAGCCAAACCACGCCTACGCCTCGAGCCAAAAAATCGAAGCTTAAACCCAAGCCTTGGCCATGCTACTAACCAATCAGAGAACTGATGGAGAAATCAAGATATCTAAACATAAAAATATAATATTCATGGTCTCGACCCTCGAGACCCAAAAAGGAGAGCCAATTCCATGACTAGGAGGTGTACAACTGAGTGAGGGGAACGGACAAGGGGCGGTCCCTATATGGCGTCGGGACCCCCGGGAGTACGGTATCGGAACAGCCGGCAAACCCGGCAAAATGAGGAACTAGGG